>JACXGI010010469.1:6807-27649 GCA_016801175.1 Esox masquinongy
CAAAGCTACCAGTACCTGGTTTAAGGACCATGGTATCCCTGTTCTTAATTGGCCAGCAAACTCGCCTGACCTTAACCCTATAGAAAATCTATGGGGTATTGTGAAGAGGAAGATGCGATACACCAGACCCAACAATGCAGAAGAGCTGAAGGCCACTATCAGAGCAACCTGGGCTCTCATAACACCTGAGCAGTGCCACTGACTGATCGACTCCATGCCACGCCGCATTGCTGCAGTAATTCAGGCAAAAGGAGCCCCAACTAAGTATTGAGTGCTGTATATGCTCATACTTTTCATGTTCATACTTTTCAGTTGGCCAACATTTCTAAAAATCCTTTTTTTGTATTGGTCTTAATTAATATTCTAATTTTCGGAGATACTGAATTTGGGATTTTCATTAGTTGTCCGTTTTAATCATCACAATTAAATGAAATAAACATTTGAAATATATCAGTCTGTGTGTAATGAATGAATATAATATCTAAGTTTCACTTTTTGAATGGAATTACTGAAATAAATAAACTTTTTGATGATATTCTAATTATATGACCAGCACCTGTATATTAAAATACAGCACAAGGTGCTTTGCAATTAAAACAAAATGCTTATAAGCTGAATATTTCTATGGAAAATCAAGATACATAAAATGTTTAAAGGAAATAACAGAAACATTGTTGTTGATAGTCCAATGCAGCAAAATAGTTTAACAAAAAGGATAATCATTTTTAAAAAAAAGCCTGTGTGTCTGGATCTTTTTGTATTGAATGTTTTCACTAGATATTAATGACACTACCAGGCCAAGCGGATTGTGGTCCTTCTCATATTTTAGTTGTAAAACTATGTAGTTTGTCACCACTGCTAATGTTAAAACATGTTTGATGATGATTTGATTATAGGTTTTTCCTGGACATTGCGTCAGACTGCCCTGCCAGTGACTCGGTCAACCACAGCCTGTCCTTTATCAGCGATGGAAATGTTCTTGCTCTGCATCGTCTGCTTTGGAACAACCAGGAAAAAATTGGGCAGTATCTCTCCAGCAACAGGCGAGTGGGCAGAATGTAACGTTTTGGTTTTAGGGAAGGAGATTTGCATTAACATAGTTTGATTACACTAATCTGATGAATCCATGGTCACTGAATTTGCTTTGGAACTATTACACCTGCTTGAATATGTGAGTCGGAGAGTAGGCTACTGGTTATCCGTTAAACCTAGTGCTGAACTTGCTTGTTCTTGTTCTTCTTCAGGGACCACAAAGCTGTTGGGAGACGGCCGTTTGACAAGATGGCCACCCTCCTGGCCTACCTAGGGCCCCCAGAGCACAAACCTGTGGCCGACACACACTGGTCCAGCCTCAACCTCACCAGCTCCAAGTTTGAAGAGTTTATGACCAGGTACATGTCAAGTAACTACTGATCATATGTCATTGTCACTGTGGTAGTCACACATCTTGTAGAAGGGGACACTTTTCTGCAGTTCTGCAGTTATGTCGATCTGAACATCAACAAAATGTGAAAATGACTATTTCCTAATTAAACTAGTTTCATATTTATCGGGAATGTATGCATTTTGATGTACAAACTTTATTTGGCCTTTCTATTTTCCTAATATTAAGTTATTGATACAGCAAAGTAGGACACAACTTCTCAAAATATGACTTTTCAATATACCAGGTTTAATAGCTTTTGGAATGGCTCACTGGACTGGTATTCGTACTGTCTTATGTTTTTAACCAAGATGGATGGCTTATGAGGCATCTTATTGTCCATTGAGTACTAGCATTGAATGATGTAATGTACTAAACATGGAAATCTGATTTGGAGAGTCCTTGTCACGTCTGTAATGTTTTTCAATTTAAACAAATATTTACTGCAGACTTATTTTGAGTACAGGGTTATATGCAAATTTTCCATGCCAAGCTAGCTTTTATCAAGGGTTAATGCAATGTATAATTCAAACTACGTGTTGAACGTTGAGGTAGTTCAGTGCACTTTGCTGCATAGATGGAAACAGGCTGGTCTGAGAGAGCAGTTCCTCCAATAGTGTCTTTCACTGAATGCGCTGCTGCATTCTCTGTGGGTGTCTTAACCAATTAATCATGGAGTTCACCAGCCCTTACCTGAAGGCGGAGTCTTTTTCCTGTAATTATTTATCAAGTTTGATAACACATTGTTTCGGACAGGTGATAGTCACAACTCTTCCGTCAGTGTAGCTGCGTATAACTTACATGTTAGTCATTTAGCCGACACTCTTCCAGAGGGACTTACAGTAATGCATATGTTTTAAAAGAGCTAGGTGAAACAACCACACAGTTCAGTAGTAAATGCATTCTAATCAATGAATTAGTTATCAGCAAAGATCAGTGACGTAGAGAAGACTTAAAATAATAAGCCTCAAACATAAAAAGTTAACAAAAGACAACAGACAGGTGGTGGCAGTGGAATTATTTTACACCAAACTATCCATCTGAAATGCTGTATTTCATGGAAACAGGACAAATACAGTTTGGTTTGGAAGATACAAACATGTCCTTCTTACTACATAAAACATAAACCCTTTCCTTAATGTTTACCAAAATGTACAAACCATTTGTTTGTGGGATTTTTTGTATGATAAGATTTGGTTTATATTCAAATTCAGACTGACTAGTCTTCCTTTACCAATATATAATATCAAATGTTCATTTGTGCTTGATAAGTAATTTCTGTGAGGCAAGTTTTTTTCAGAATTTGTGTGCAAATGCTACATTCATAAAGCTGAAATTGCCCTTTTGTAAAAGAACATTGTTCCGTGAGCAGACACACCATGGTAGAACGGGGTTTGGAGGAATCAGGCTCACATGTAATGAGTCACATTACATGTGGATTTACTTTTTTCAAAATTGTTGCATTGACAATTTCTGAAAATATCCAAATGTGCAGTAATGCAGTAATAGTGAAATGCTTGTATCACTTACCCACTGGAGCAGGCATCACTAGAAAACCGTGTAATTTCCTGGAAACTAAAAATTGCTCAATTGTTGTTTATGTAATTGATAGTATAAGTAAGTCTTCGCAGCTATTTACAACTGGTAGATGAAAGAAAAAAAGTAGAAAGTTAAGCAAGAATCTCCATGGGGCGGGATGGGGAGATATTTGAATGATGCATAATGTTCTTGTAATTCACTTATCTTCCTCAATGGGGGTCAAATCCCACTTGTAGCACCATTAAATAGATTTATACTTAATATTACTATTAATGTTCAAACAGCAATTTTATTAATCTATTTTATTTTAGTATTAAAAAAGTAATGTTTGAAATAATTTGACAAATCATAATGGGAAAATCCACTGCTAGAGACTTTGGGGTGTTTTTTCAGTCTCTCTACATAATTGTTATTGATTGGAGGTATTTCAGAGTTAATCATGCACCACAGTAATATCTTTGAAATTTCACACTGGGGTGTTTAACCCATGCCATTGGTTGGATGAGCCTGGTGTCTGATAATAAAAAAGAATTGAGTCATGTTTTGTAGCAATTATGCTACGTTTCCACTGGTGCTTTACCCCGGCACCAGGGTCATGTTTAGGGTAAAACACCAGTGTTTGGCACCAGTGGAAACGTGGCAGTATTGTGCAGGGTTCAACATTAACGACCGATGGCCCGCTGGCCCGGGGCCAGTAAGACGTAACGACGGGCCAGTAGACAAAGGCCAGTGCTCAATTTCGCCGTTTTAATTCACAGTATCGTAATAAAACATTTGCTTTTCATCATTGTGACTCTTCCCGCTTCGATTTTCGCTTGTTCTCGCATTAAAATGCGTCTGTGGCGCTTCTCCCCCCTTGGTGTGGTACAGTACCGGTGTGGTCTTTTTGCCTGACCGTGTAAGCGGAGCCGGCCAAGAAGAGCGAATGTCTCTTCCTGAGTGAGTGAGTGAGTGAGTGAGTGAGTGAGTGAGTGAGTGAGTGAGTGAGTGAGTGACTGATTGACTGCTCCTTGTTAAATAGCGTAGTGGTTAGAGAAGCGGACCTGTAAACTATAGGTCCCGCGTTTGTATCTCCTCACGGGGCAAAGCGAAGTACGCATATTCCGTATAGACGAAAACTTTGCTCTCTAAAACCTTCAGTATCTACATTGTAGTAAGCCTGAAATAAAACAGTTTACGGTTATATTGCGACCGTTTCTGGTGGATTTTCGAAGTACGCATCCGTGCATGCGTTTTGGGTCAGGATAGACAAACACATTTGCTGGCTACAACATACAGTAGTTACGTTATAGTAAGCCTTAACTAAAACTGTATATGCTTATATTGCGACTGTTTCTGGCATGGAAAAGTGTCGCTAGCAAATGCTCAATTCTTATGATTATTCATAGGAAGTTAGTAGATACTAGTAAGCCTATTACTGGCTAATAAGCTGTTAAAATGGCCAGTGGCAAAAGCCATACAGTTCATAGATGCTATGGTGGAGGTAAACTTAATAAGAAACATCAGTCAGTTTAACACAATGCTCAGTAGTGTCTAGTGACTGCTGCAACGTGTAGTGCCGTGGCGTTGTGGTTAAAGACAGTGCCTCTCACGTGGAAGACCTAACTTCGAATCTATTGAGAGCAACGACATTTATTCATTTTATTTCCACGATTCTCTCATTGTTTCACTTGATGAAAAAGTTAGTTATCGCCACCTTTATTGATAGTTATTGTATCAATGTCATTCACAAATGAAAGAAAAAAATACGTTCTTATGCCATGAAATGAAATAGCTTTAGCAGACTCGCTAGCAATTGCTCAATTCCTATGACTATTCCAGTAAGTTAGTAGATACTGGTAAAGCCTATTACTGGCTTATACGCTATTAAAACGGCCAGTGGCAAATGCCATACAAAAAAAAGTTAGCGTTGGACCCTGATTGTGGCTTTTGTTTTTCACTGATTGCTCACTAGTGGCGAGTAGATTTAGTTGGTCTTGTCACAACAATGTTCTTATGGGCCACATCATTGCAGGATGGCCAGGTTGACTCTTTCTTTGGCTTTGTAAAGAGTACAGCCCGACAGGAGTCCAATTTCTGTGTCAAATTGGGTTCCCACTCTCGAAGGTGGGCTTTTCAAAATGGAGGCTGCACTAGTATCTGTTCATTCTTTGGAGCATGCTAACTAGCTTGCTAGCAATTGTTGGCAGCTTTTCCTTCACTCTGTGGTCCAACTCATCCCAAGCCATGTCAATTGAGTTGAGGTTGGGTGATTTGTGGAGGCCAGGTCATCTGATGAGACACTCCATCACTCTGTCTTGGTAAAATAGTCCTTACACAGCCTGGCGATGTGTTTCAGGTCATTGTCTTGTTGAAAAACATAGTCCTACTACGCGCAAACCAATAGTGATGGCATATCATAGCAGAATGCTGTGGTAGCCATGCTGTTTGAGTGTAGCTGGAATTCTAAATAAATCACAGCTTGTGTCACCAGCAAACCCCCGCACGCTATCACACCTCCTCCTCCATGCTTCTCGGTGGGAACCACACATGCGGAGATCAAAGGACAGATTTCTACCTGTTTAATGTCCATTTCTCATGTTTCTTGGGCCAAGCAAGTCTCTTCTTAATATTGGTGTCCTTCAGTAGTGGTTTCTTTACCACAATTCAACCATAAAGGCCTGATTCACGTAGTCTCTCCAGTTGATGTTGAGATGTGTTTGTTACTTGAACTCTGAAGAATTTATTTGGCCTGGAATCAGAGGTGCAGTTAATTGCTGATTTCTGTGGCTGGTAACTCTAATGAACTTATCCTCTGCAGCAGATGTAACTCTGGGTCTGCCTTTCCTGTGGCGGTCCTCATGAGAACCTGTTTCATGAATAATGCTTGATGGTTTTTGTGACTGCACTGGAATAAATGTTTAAAGGTCTGTCTTTTTTCCCGTACATTTTCCGTACTGACTGACCTTCATGTCTTAAAGTAATGATGGACTTCTCTTTGCTCATTTAAGCATAATATATATTACTACAGCACAGACATAGTGGTGGTCTACTGTATACCCACCCTACCTTGTCACCCTCTTTATACCCACCTTAACGCAAGAAGGAAACAATTTCCACAAATACATTTTTAGTTTTGTTAATTCAAATGTGTTCCTGGTGACTACCTTGTTGAGAGAATGCAAAGAGTAGGCAAAGCTGTTATCAAGGAATAGGGCAGCTACTTTAAAGAATCGACAATATGAAATATATTTAGATTTTTTTAACCACTATTTTGTTTGCTACATCATTCCATGTGTTATTTCATGGTTTTCATGTCTTTTCTATTATTCATGTCTATTATTCATGTCTTTTCTATTATATTCCATTATGTGGAAAATTTAAACAATAAAGAATACCGTTGAATGAGTAGTTTTGCCAAAACGTTTGACAGATAATGTATATGTTAATACTATATATTTTTTTTACTGTTATTTAAGTTAGTATGCTAAGAACTTTTTTTATTTATGATTGTTCAGGTACAGAATAATGGAGATCATTTGCTGGCCCAATGCTTTTGACCACTAGGCTGCCCTGACACCCCTTATTATCATTATATAATTGTTATAGACTAAGAAAACGCGTTAGAAACCAAGTTTACCTTTCTGTTTGTCCTGGCTGCTAATCAGGTTCCTCCTATAAGTAGAAGTTCATGAACACCCCTAAACCTGTTATGAACACCCATAATTCTGTTCATTCACCTGGCTGAGCAAAACTCAACACATTTTTGTAAGTCCTAAGTGATGCGCAGTGTCTATGCCTGCACTTTCACAAAGCATAAAACGCTCATAAAACTGAGATCCGGATCTGAGGTAGAGGTTGTTTCAGCAGTACTCTGATAGTGTTTCCTTTTTGATCTTGTCACCTCAGACATCAGGTACATGAGAAAGAAGAGTTCAAAGCCCTGAAGACCCTCAACATCTTCTACCAGGCTGGCACCTCCAAGAACGGCAACCCTGTGTTCTATTACGTTACCAGACGGTAAGTCCTGTCACGTCTCAACAGTAATTCACAAAATGGTCTGTTCATTTCACCATGACATTTTTATTCTGAGAAATTGGCTACAGAAATATTATAGGAATATATTACAGCATTCCAAAAGGTTTTTGTAAAGTCTCCGACGTGTGCAGGTCATCATGGTCTTAGGGTGAGTATAAATTCTGTAGTTAAAGATGGTTGAGGGAGTACATGGTGAGGAGGTATTCAGCGACCTGGCTGTCTTCAGAGGGCAGCTACCCGCTGCAGCAGAGTGGAGGACAGGCCCAGGAGCAAGGGACCAGGCCCCCACAGATTGCAGGGAGCACCAGATGAGTTGCTGCTGTTGTTGTTGCCGGCAACAGCGAGGTTCATGACCATCATCATCCCAATGCCTTGTTGAGCCAGAAAGTAACTGGCCGTCAGAAGTATTTTCATAACAACTCTAGAGAAATGCTGCATCTTTCTTTAGTCCGATTGCCAAGCTCTCCTGAAAATAAGAATCCACATGCCCCAGTCACCAAGCATGCTAGGTCCAATAACATATACTCTTTAAGTCTATAGTCAACTTGTCATAATCCGTGTCAAGCCATATTGCATTTAGGTCACTATATATTTTGTAAAGTTAATCTCTGTGAACAGATTCGGTTGATATACCAGTACATTAATCTCAATCAACATCTCGCCAGTTAAACCAACAGTAGGACCACCAGGCCCATTCAAAGATCAGTGCTACTTACCTGCTGTTATGAAGTCACCCCTCTCTGCTGAAGTGGTTCTCCTAGAGCACATCGCCTAGGAGATATTTTATAGTGCCTGACATCATTACAGGTGACCATTGGTAGATCACATTATAGGGGACGGGACAGTTTTTTCTTATCCAAATTCACAATGTTGTTTCCATGTCTCTATCTGTATTCCTTGTGCACATCCCTCCCCCCAGACAAACATCTGCAGCACTCTCCCTCATGACTGAGTAATGTAGCACGCCCGTGCGGCCAGTCGGAAACCTAAACATGAACTCGGGTGCCCCCTGCTGCTGAGTGAAGGTCGAAGCCTCTGGATTGTTGTGAAAAGGCGCAGTTTATTATTCAGAAACAGGCAGACACGTCTCACAGGGGAAGGACGTGTTGTTAAAGTAGTGTTACAACGTCAATGATGAAAATGTTTAAGAAGCAGATAGCAAGTACTAAAGCATTTGCTCCTCATCCAAGTAACGCTATTTGGAGTTGAAGGCTGGTCGGTGTATGTAGGTGTTATTATGTTGCCTGTGAATGTTGTATGTTGGTCAAAGTAATGCAGAGTGTAGTGTTCATTGGTGGGGCCGTAGCTGTCTGGCGCAGTATATCAAATGGGAAGAAAAATGGGGTTAATTACACTCTGTTGTCCTCAACTCCAGCCAGGATGTTCGGGGTGAGAGTCACGAAAAGCCACAGGTTCAGCAGAGCAGGGATTGTGGTCCAGCCACTGGGGGGGCTGGTGTTACGGACCGGGGCGCCAACCTGGTTTGGCCTCTTGACACTCCTGGTGCGGAGAGTGGCCGTTCTCCTCGTGATCGTGGTGGAGTGGTCGGTGGTGAAGGCCTTGTCTGTGGTGTTGAAGGGGTCCGTAGTAAACACTTTGCCTATCAGGACCGGGCTGTCTGCGGTCGACGCGCTGCTTTCGGTGACGGGCCTGCCTGTGGCCTGGCTGGAGACGTCCTGAGGTGTGGAGGTGAACGCATAGTGACCCGTGTAGAGGCGTTGGTCTTCTGGTTCACTCGGGGGTCGTAGGGCTCTCCTGGTGTGTAGCTGGGTGTTTAGCAAGGCAGACTCCGACAGGTACCAAGGCCACCGGGTGAGGACCTCCTGGGGGGGGGGGTGGCTCGGCTCTCCCGGAGTACCAGCGGCCAACGGAGGCTGAGTGTACGAGGCAAAGTGCCACCCTCCGGTCTTGGTCGGGTTGTGCTCTCCACAGACGTGCCGAGTGTGGCACGGGCAACCCAGCACCCGGGTGGAGGTGTGCTGGAGCCAGTCCAGCAGGTGGCTGATGTTGGCCCGGTTCTCACAGGCCCAGAGGTTCTCCCCCAGCGTGAGCAGCCTCAAGCTGCCCAGCCGGCTGAAGACCCCGGGACCCACGGAGGAGAAGCGGTTGGAGTGCAGGTAGAACGTGGTCAGCCTGGGCAGCCGGTTCAGAGTGCCTGGCAGCATCTGCACCAGGTAGTTGTGAGACAGGTCCACGGTCTCCAGGCCGGCCGGCATGTTGGTGGGCACGGTCCAGAAGTGGTTGTGGCTGAGGTTGAGCAGACGCAGGCTCGCCAGGGTGTTGTTGATGAACACGGCCCGCTCCAGTCTGTTGTCGGACAGGTCCAAGATGCGCAGGTTCCACTGGTAGGCCGTGTCATTTTTGTCCAGCTGGCGGATGCGGTTGGCGGATGAGTGGAGCTCCCACAGGGCCCTGGGCAGGGCAGAGGGCAGGCGGACCAGGCGATTGTGGGACACGTCCAGGGTGCGCAGGTGGGCGAAGGTGCTCAGCTGGCCGTCCAGGTCGTGGAAGCGGTTATGGGACAGGTTCAGGGAGTGCAGGTTGTGCAGCAGGCCCAGGGGCAGCGTCTTCAGGCCCCTCCAGGAACAGTCCACCTCCCTGAGGCTGCGGTTACAGGTGCACATGGGGGGGCAGGCAGACAGGGCCTGGAGGCCCAGGAGGGTGGACAGCCATAGGAGAACCACACAGTGGGGCATCAGAAGGACACGCCTTGAAACAAAGGGGAAACACTGGGTCATAATAGGCCGCTGTTTTAGCTACGGCTACATAGGAACGGAGCAGCGCCTGGTGGTGAAACCGTGTGGTCCACATTGCTACCAGACAAAGTATCAGCGCGAATGAATGCAGATTCCCGTTGAGTAGTGTATGCGCCGACGTCGGAGGAGAGGCTGTGTTACTGCAGTGAGCTGTGCCGATCAGACTACAGAACCACGGTTCTCATTCTGCCCCCGTTCTGCTCCAGCCTCAGCACAGGAACAGTTCCTCTCCACCACGGACGCTCCCTAACATTTGGCACATTACTGCAGTACACGCACTGTACGAACACACACTCACACGCATGCCTGCAAATGTGTGTGGCATCCACAGTTCTGCCGGTTTAGTTAACGGGCAGTGTTTGTAGCAGTATTCTCAGTGACAGCGCTGCAGAAATTCTCACAATATGAGAGGGGGCTTTAAACGTTTTCCGTTCTGACACTACCAGCCTACCCGGTAGCCCGCTACTGGCCAGTGTGATGCTTTGAGTAGAAGGGCTTGTAGTTTGCTCTGATTGGCTGGAGTTAATAGTCTGCAGGGGATACCTTTTTTAGAAGAGGTTGTATATCACTAGAGGTGGGAATTCCCAGCTGTCCCATTCCACTGATGTTAGTTAGCCTGTTCGATATACAGCCCAGGCAGTGAGTGTCAGCTATTGAGCAGGGAGTTGTTCTTAATAGAAGATCCTGAATAGATGGACGGTTTTAGTCATGATACAGGCTAGTCCCAAGGCAAGCGCAGGCAGAAAGATAATATACTGAGCTGTGCATAGATTACATTACTGAAGCACCATAATTGTGTGTGTGTGTGTGTGTGTGTGTGTGTGTGTGTGTGTGTGTGTGTGTGTGTGTGTGTGTGTTTTTTGCTCTTTTTGTGTTTGTGTGTGTGTGTGTGTGTGTAAAAGTAAGTAGAGGCACTCACCTCTTCCTCATCTTTGCATTCCAGTCACTTCTTTCCGTTCCTTAGGTCCACAGCCCAGGCTGCTCTCCTTTGTCTCCTGAAATGGTGGCGGAGCTGCTGCTTTGCTGAACAGGGATTTTCCTGGGTTTTCTTTTTTTTTTCTCACATTCACTGCTTTTAACGCTCTCTTGCTCTTCCCTTTCTACAATCTGTGGCTGTTCTGTTCCCCCTAGACCCCTCTCTCACTTTCCTGGCTGGCGAGTAGTTTCTGTGCCTTAGACTAACCTGAAGCTTCAGTGAGGCAGGTAGCATTAGACGGCATAAGCTCCTACTGCTTGAGCAGCCACTGCAGGATCTGGATTTACAGCAGTGTGTGTTAGGGAGGGATCTGAAGGGGTAGAGTGAGAGGGTGGGGGGTGGCAGGGCTGTAGGAGAGTAAAGATATGCTGGGTAGAGCAGCCCAGAGCTACTGATGACGGAGGAGATGGTGGGGGGGGAGGGGGGGGGGGGCTGCTGACTTCACTCATTCAAGGGAATGTCCTCTTTCCCAACACCGTCCTCTTTGTCTGTGGATCTGGACGTCTGCTGACAGGCTGCACCATAGAGTAGAAATGATTCTGTTATGGCACAAGCATTTTACTCATGTAGGCCTACTTTTGTTGCTTCAGTAAATGCCTGCCAATTTACTGAAATTAATAACTGAAATAGCTAATGCACAAGTATTCAGACCCTTTATTCAGTACATTGAAGTGTTTGTCAGCAGTCGAAGCATCGTCTACCACCTTTGCGCACCTGGATTTGCGCCGTTTCTCCCATTATTGCTTGTAAATCTTCTCAAGCTCAGATTGGCTAGGGGGCACTGCTGAGCTGTGATCTTTAGGACTGCTCATATATTCATGGACATTGACAAACTCTGGTTGTTATTGTGTTGAAAGATGAATGTTTGCTGCAATCTGAGATCCTGTTCTCTGCTGTGGATAAGGTTATGGATACAGTATTTTGCTCCTTTCATCTTTCTCTCAATCCTGTCCAGTCCTACAGTCCCTGCCGCTGAGAAGCTTCCCCATAGCATGGTGCTTCCACCACCAAGCTTCACATTACGGTTGGTTTTAGCCAGGTGATGAGTGTTAATAGTTTTTCGCGGAAGTGGCGGAATTATGGAAATGGGCATGGAGCCTTCACTGTACACTGCCTCTTTAAGAATCATAGAAACAATCATAGAGCATCCACTGTGCACTGTTATGTTAGGAACATACCTGTAAATTATCACCATCTGATCAGATTTATAGGGGAATTAGAGAAAGGAAATGTTGACCGTTGCTGTGTGTGCTCTCAATGTGTTGCTGGCTTTTTCCAGTTATGGGGAACACGATGAAGATATCTTTTGTGATTTTGGCAGAATCAGTTTATTGAGTACTTATTGACAGCCTATTTTTTATAGCCACCCTTTCTCCTGAGGACTTCTCGTACCAGTAAAAAAAATAGCTTGGTGTCCAGAGAACAAAGAAACAATCAAACAAGCAACGGATGACCGGGATAATAGGGGCAAAGAACCCTACAGCCAATCGGAGTAACCAGCTAAGACACACACTCTTCTCTATCTTCTGTCCTTTTTCACAGTGTGATACACATACCGTTATGACCCCACAACTGAATAGTTATTCCGGTTGGGTCAAACTGTTGCAAACAAGGACTGCGGTGTATTTTATTGGAAGCTGATTTATTGGCGTAGCAGGTTTTGGATATTGGATTTAATTGGGTTTTGGATTTAATTGATGTATGATGGGAAATAATGTGTATCCACGTTGATGGAATTTGTTAGTTGGGGATCTTTTTGGGTAATAACTTTAATTGTATTGAATGTATTGGGGTTTAATATTGATCGTATTGGCCTAGAAACTTCGGGACACTTGCAGTCCTCATACCTCAAAACCATTACTGTGCCTAATATCTTACTGCGTCTTATACCTAATATAATTTATTGCAAAGTTTTTGTTTTTCATGCCCGGGTTATTTGATTGTGGAAGTGTTACCATCTAACCTATTACTGAATGAGGTTTGTGATTGTTTACATTATAGCGGTGGTGAGTGGGGCAGTGTATTAGCTGTTCTCTTTGCTCAATATTTGGGGAACCTTCTTCCTTCTACTCTATCTGTCCACAGGGTAAATACCTGCCTGGGGCCCAAACAAAGAATTCAGTTTTTTCCTTTCCTTAATAATCACCGCTACAACCAGCACTTGGCATTCAGGCCTAATAAATTCTGGTCTTATTAAACCAGAGAATCTTTTCCTCATTCTCAGAGTCCTTCAGGCGGAATCTGATATGCCTTTTACTCAGGAATGTCTTCTGTCTAGCCACAGTACAATAAAGGCCTGATTGATGGAATGCTGCGGAGATGATTGTCATTGTGTCAGGTTCTCCCATCTCTGCAGTGAATCTGAAGCTGTGGTAAGGTGGTAATAGGGTCCTTGGTCACCTCTGGGATCAAAGACCCTTCTTGCCCAGTTACTTAGTTTTGCCGAATGGCCAGCCCTAGGAAGAGTCTTGGTCATTCCAAACTTCCATTTCACATTGGGGCTTTTTCACTGTTCTCCTGGCAAATTTCAATGTTATAGAGTAACATTTAAACAAAACAAACAAAAATAAAGCTTTTTTACAACTTTCCTCTGATAAATGCCTCGACACGATTCAGAGAACTACACTGATTTCCTTGGACTTCTTGGCTTGGTTTTTGGCATGAACTGTGAAGTATGGGACCTTAAAAGAAATATGTGCCTTTCTGAATTATCTACAATCAATTGAATTTGCCACAGATGTACTGTGGTGAAATTATAGAAACATCTCAAAGATGATCCAAGGACACAGAAAGCATCTAAGCTCAATTTGGAGTGTCATGGCAAAGGGTCTGAATACTACATGAGGGATTTGCATTTTTTGCTTTCAAAAGATTGGCAAACATTTCTAAAAATAGATTTGGGCAAAATTACGGAGTATTTTGTGTAGATTGATGACATAAAAATGTAATCGGTGAAGTTATGTCTGCAACACAGCTAAATGTGTAGAAAGTGAGGGTGTCTGAATACTTTCCGAAGGCACTGTACAAGCATAGACTATATATCAGTAAATTTTATATATACAGCTTTTATATATACAGAAGAGTTAAAATTAAGAGACCACTGCAAATTGAACGCTTCTGTTCCTCACTCAAAACTTTCCTTTTCAACTTTTTTGGAAAGGAAAGAAAAAGGTGCAGTGGTCTCTTAATTTTTTCCGGTGCTGTATATATTATGTAGGGGTGCGACGGTACGCCTAACCCACGGTACGGTATGTATTGCGGTTCGAGGGTCACGTGTTTTTCTTAGTTTATTTGACAAAAGATGCAACGCATGTTCGAAGTGTTAGCAGCGGCGTACGTAACTTTTGTCGATCAGTGGCGACATACAGTTAATGTTTTATCAACAATTCTCTGTCCATCCTTTGTGTTGTCCACTGGGAAGCCAAAATGCTGCCAAACTGGAGATTTAAATGAAGCTGGAGGACTTTGCAATATTGATTCATCACCACCGCTCGCCATTGTAGAGCTGTGTTCTGCGTTAAGCTCACTAAGTTGGAAAAGTTACAACAAATGCCTACATTAATTACGACATGCACAACAACTCTTGTTTAATCAGAATAGCTATCTACAGAATATATTCCTATCAATCTGATTTATTGAAGAGAGTCATTCAACATACAGTAGCTATTTATTTATTTTGTATTTAATTTTTCATGTATTCGGGTTCTTGAGCGAACCGTGAATAGCACCCCGTACCGAAGTTTAAACCGGGACGGCATCGAGCAAGCCTTCCTAGAGAACTATCAGAGACTAACGTAAAATGTAATCGAGTCCTGTTGGGATTCTTAACAGGGCTCATCCTTCCTGGCGTTTTTGCCATGCAGGCTGCACATGAATAACACATCAGCGCTGTTGCAGGTTACAGAACAGTTCCTGTTATGTGCACAGTTATAGGCTAGCAGGTGATCAACGCATTGACATAGAACATCCATCCGATCAACAGTAATCAAATGTGTGTGTTTGTAATCCCTTTGCAGTTATGGAAAATCTTTGCATTAAAGTCGGTGTTAAGTAGAGACGTTAATATGTAAGAAAGAGGGCTGAAAACACAAAGCATGGATCATCAGCCTTGCTTTGTTGTCTGTTCCCTTCTGGTTGGCATTCTGAGCCCAGTGTCACCGTCCAGCAAAGAGACAGACATACTCTGCTTACTAATGGCCGGTCTCACTCTTTCTCCTGTAGATCCACACTCTCGCACAACACAAGCACTCAGGAAGTACTGGTCAACATGTCCTAATTCTTTATTGTTGTATACAATGGCTTAGTGACAGAAGGGCGGATGGAGCTGGAATAGAAGCATTGGAACTCTTCCTTAGTGTAAAGGCCAAAGGAGAAATGTTGTCTTGTAGTAAAACATTGTAAGTGCAGTCCTGGAAGAGATTTTGAAAAGCAGCTGTCTGAATGCTACAGCTTAGCTTTACTTGATACTATAATTTGGTGTCAGTGGTTGGTTTGTTCTGTCTTGTAATATTTACAAAATTTCTGCACCTTAAAGAAGTGCAGGTAATTATTTCACAAGTTTTGACAACTGCGTATGAGGATTCAAGCATAATATACAAGGCTACTCAAAGTGGTACTAAAAGCAGAGTCTCTTTAAAACATACCAATAAAAGCTTTTTGTATGAACTTCTTTACTCTTATATTTGTGGCTGTGAAGAGTCTTCCCAGTTGTTTGATCTTGTTTCTGGACCAGTCTGAGAAAGGGGTCACCGTGAGAGAGCAGTCAACCCACCACCACAACCGCGTCACTGGGGGCGGTGGAGGTGGTTGAGGTTGCTATGGTGACAGCTGGCGCGGCAGGCTGCTTACTGCTGAGGACAAGATTCTCCTTGCTGGGGGAACTGTCCTTTGTCGGTCCCGCCGCTCCATTGCTGGTACTTCTGTCTGAGCCCTTAGCCGTGGCCGCCTCCCCCCCTTCAGTCTTGGGTGTGTCTTCAGCCGTTGTATCCTTTCCGTTCCCCTGGTTGTCCATCGCTCGCCCCTCCCCATCCTTTGACTGCTTGAGCTCGGCTATCAGCGGGCTGGCCTCGGCGATTTCCGTGTCGAAGCCAGGCCTCTCCTTGGCTCTCTGGCTGGTGCCCCAGTGTCCAGCACTCACCAGGTCTATGTTGCTCCGGGTTGGCCGGCTGCTAGTGCCGTTCCTGCAGTGGCGTTTCAGGTGGCACACCTGGCATGACAGCGCCAAGGTGCACACCAGCAGGACCGTACACAAGACCACCAGGCCACCCATCACCATCAACACTATGCCACCTTCCATCTTCTCAAACAGACAGTTTCTGGTGGGGGTTGGGGTTGTGTTTGGAGGGATGGTGTTGGCTCTGTGGATTGTTTTGGTGTTCGCTGGGCTCGTGATTCTGGGTGTTTCATCGTTGTTTGCTGGGCTGTTGCTGAATGTTTTGCGGGTTGACATCTGTTTAGAATTTGTATCGTTGGTTGAGTCTGATTCTGGTACCTTGTCTGTATTTTCATTTGTTGCTGGGTTACTGGCTGAAATGGCGCCAGTACTAGTACTGTTTTCACCAAGTGCTGCTGTTATCATAACTACTCCGCAGTACAGCAAGAGAGAGATCTGTGAGCTGTTCATATTTCTGGGGGAAGAAAGAGGAGGTCAGAATGAGTTTAATTAGTAAATTCAACTTGGTGTGTGTGATGTCGTTGGTCTGCTCATTAGTCCAAATTGTTAAAGATTTACGCTTATCACTCGTTTGAAATTGTCATTAGGCCTGGATTTCACATTTCTGGGGAAAATGGATTGTGTCTATGGAACTTTTCACACATCTTTTATTTCCGGTCATAAAACATGCGCCCAACACCTACAACATGTTGCATTTATATTTCTTTTAAATATAGTGTAATTGTTTAGTTGTCAAACCATTGATCTGGAGGTGATGGGGGAAGGATTCTAAAATGCATTCAAATGATTTATAAAATAGTCTATTTCTTCTTTAGTCAAAGTCAAAAGTCTTTTATTTATCAAATGCACCGAATAACATAGCGTCATTCTGAATAATGAAATTCTTGTGACATGGCACGCGACATCTACGTAGTTAGAATTAATTAATATATAAAGCAATAATAAAAAATATACATAACAGTAGAGACTAACAGCAATTCCAGAGAATGTAGAAATGAGAATATGAACAGTATGAAAATAATCTTAAATATTATAAATGTGTTATAGTGCCTATAAATGGATGCATTAAAATGGGCTAATGTATATTGAATGTACATAGAAAGTGGCCAGAGCATATGAAGTGTTCATGTGGTCAATAGATCAATGTTGCTGGTTGAGAAGGCTTATGGCCCGAGGGAAAAAAACTGTGAGTCTGGAATGCGTGTTCTGATGCTTCGGTAACCTCTACCAGACGGCAGCAGTGTGAACAGACCATAGCCTGGGTGGCAATAGTCTTTTATGCTGTTCCGTGCTTTCCTAAAGCATTGTGTATGGTAGATGCCTTGCACAGAAGGGAGATGGCAGCCGGTGACGCGCTCCACTGACTTCACCATCCTCTGGAGGGCCTTGCGGTCAGCAGCAGGGCAGCTGCCATACCAGGCAGTAATGCAGCAGGAAGTCAGAGACTCTCCACTTCAGCTCCATCAATGTGACTAGCTTAAAAAATTGGTGAAACTTGCCATTTACTAATTGGTTGTAATGTTAAATTATTTAATTTTTCTCCATGCCAAAACAGTCAAGTGTAGCATACAGCAAAAAGCCATCAGTCACGGCTTAGAAGAGGTGTTCACTGATTTTTGACTCTCATTTTACTTTTTCATTCAACACTAGTAATCAGACACTCTTTATATTGAGTCACTTACAGTTAAATTAGCTAGGTGGGACAACCAGTCCCTAGCAGAGTTCTTTGTACTATTTTAGTATCTAGGCTTTATGCAAAATCATTTGTTATTCTTCACTCTACCACTGTGAAACACGTGCTTTGATATCAGTGTAGATTGCCAGAGTGAATTTATACTTATACTTTAAGTATTAATAATATTATCACAGTTCTGCTTTTTGTGACACATTGAGTTCCTTTGTGGTTTCTGAGTTTCCATACGGTCTTTCGATCAGCAGTCTAGAGTTACAATGGTGATTAATGCCAATCAATGATTTAACATTTTAAATACCTTGATTAATTTGATTGACATTGATGAAACCGTCATACATTTGTTTTCTTAATAATGTATTTTTAAAAATCTAGAATAATATTTCCTTCCAGTTGGTGTAAATTTTCCAAAATTTTGCAATAGTCTGGTTATTTTGATCTGAAATAGATTGTAGCCTATATACTGTAATCACCATTCTGCTCTATAACTGCTGTAACCTATCATTCTGCTCTATATAGACTGTAACCTATCATTTTGCTCTGTGCAGATCTGTAATTTCTGAGTATCATGAACAAAGTCTGATGGATCTATTAGTAAGCATATAAAATATTAGACATAAAAAGAAACAGTCCCACTAATGTTGCTTTTCCTTACTGAAACTCCGTAACTTGACTATTTCCAATAGTTCATCACAGTAACCTGGTTTTAGCTTAATTAAAAATGGCTTACCTTGATTAAGTTTACCAATCCGTGTGATAGTTGTACTTCGTAATAGGAGAGATGCCAGACAGAGATTGACAATAGTCATGTGTAACCTCTGATAGAAAACAGAAAAGTGACTGATGAAAAACGTACTCAAGCTATAAGTACAGTCATACACTTCTGACATGTTTCCTGTTTTCGTCTCACTTCCCTTTTGTTGCTTTATTTGAAGTTGTGTGGTAACTGTGTATGGTTTAGCTTGGTTACACAAAACTGTTAACACCCTGAAACAGGTGATGGCTTGAGAAAGTTGACACATACTGCCTTGTCTTGGAGACTGTGTTTTTTTATTTCTTGTTTTTAATAATATCTGTTTCATAAGTATTTAATATTGGTCAATTACACACTGATGTCTTACATGATCAAGATATTAAATTAACCCGTAATTTAACTGACTGTCTGCTGCTTAACTGAGTTCACACCATCTATCACTTTCCAGTTGAGTCAATGTTAAACCATGATACTATGTCCCCTCAACCCAATTTAAGTTACAGTAACAATTTGCAAGGCTTCTGTCACATTCCTATCTGTCTCCACACCTCTCCTCTCTCAGATTCAAGACGGGCCAGATCAATGGGGATCTCCTCATCTACCACGTGTTGCTGACCCTGAAGCCCTACTACGCCAAACCCTATGAGATCGTGGTGGACCTGACCCATGCTGGACCCAGCAACCGATTCAAGACCGACTTCCTGTCTAAGTGGTTTGTGGTGTTCCCGGGCTTCGCCTACGAGAACGTGGCGGCCATCTACATCTACAACTGCAACACGTGGGTGAGGGAGTACACCAAGTATCATGAGAGACTGTTGACGGGCCTGAAGGGAAGCAAAAAGCTGCTGTTCATTGACTCCCCGGGGCGGCTGGCGGAGCACGTGGAGCCTGACCAGCAGAAGCTGCCTGCAGCCACGCTGGCCTTGGAGGAAGACCTCAAGGTGTTCCACAACGCCCTCAAACTAGCCCACAAGGACACCAAGGTCTCCATCAAGGTCAGTACGATTGCACTCCATTTTAGGAAGGACCGAATTCAGGAAGGACCGAATTGGTCCCGGCGACAGACTAAATCCTCGTCCCCTGGGTGTAGATGTGATTTGAAATTCGTAGCGTAAACCACTACATGCTTTTGACTGGTGTTGTCATCTTTTGTGGCTCCATCACAACGAGTGGTGTCTGTTGTCCTTAGGTGGGCTCCACGGCAGTCCAGGTGACGTCGGCAGAGCGCACTCGTGTCCTGGGCCAATCGGTCTTCCTTAACGACATCTACTACGCCTCGGAGATAGAGGAGATCTGCCTGGTGGACGAGAACCAGTTCACCCTGACCATGGCCAACCAGGGCACACCCCTGACCTTCATGCACCAGGAGTGCGAGGCCATCGTCCATTCCATCATCCACATCAGGACGCGCTGGGAGCTGTCCCAACCTGACTCCATACCTCAGCACACCAAGATCAGGCCCAAAGACGTGCCGGGCACCCTGCTCAACATCGCCCTGCTCAACCTGGGCAGCTCCGACCCCAGCCTAAGGTCAGATGAGTCCAATGTGATTTGTTCGTTGGAGTTATGTGAGGTAAAGGTCGTCATCTTCGGGATGTTACCCTCCCTCTTGTCTCTGGATTCAGGTCTGCTGCCTACAACCTGCTTTGTGCCTTAACCTGCACCTTCAACCTGAAGATCGAGGGCCAGCTGCTGGAAACCTCAGGCCTGTGTATCCCTGCCAACAACACCCTCTTCATAGTGTCCATCAGCAAGACGCTGGCTGCCAATGAACCACATCTCACCCTGGAGTTCCTGGAGGAGTGTATCTCTGGATTCAGCAAATCGAGTCAGTATCCCTCTTCCTACACACACTAGTACCATCTCCGTGGAGACCTAGTCCCAATATAAACCTAACCCCAAACCTGTCCTCTAATCCTAATTCTAACCCCACTGCAACTTCTACCCTAACCCATAAACTGGAAAAATGCCCATTTTGCTTCGTCTTCATAAAGACGAAGCAAAATGTCCATGGATGCTCTGGTTTTCCTTGTTTTACTGTCATTTCTAGGATGTTTGGTGCTCACAAATACGTCCCTCTTGGATGTGTTCTAGGTATTGAGTTGAAGCACCTGTGTCTGGAGTACATGACCCCCTGGCTGCTCAATCTGGTGCGGTTTTGTAAGCACAACGACGACGCCAAACGCCAGCGCGTCACCGCCATCTTGGACAAGCTTATTACCATGACCATCAACGAGAAGCAGATGTACCCCTCTATCCAGGCCAAGATCTGGGGCAGCCTGGGACAGGTGGGGGTCTTTCTCCGTGGGTGTTAGCCCAGGCATCAACCAGTATAGTAGATATTACTGATCCCAGGCATCAACCAGTATAGTAGATATTACTGATCCCAGGCATCAACCAGTATAGTAGATATTACTGATCCCAGGCATCAACCAGTATAGTAGATATTACTGATCCCAGGCATCAACCAGTATAGTAGATATTACTGATCCCAGGCATCAACCAGTATAGTAG
>JACXGI010010470.1:0-21441 GCA_016801175.1 Esox masquinongy
GGAGAGAGAGAAGGGGGATGAGGGAGAGAGAAGGGGGAAGAGGGAGAGAGTGGAGAGAGAGAAGGGGGATGAGGGAGAGAGTGGAGAGAGAGAAGGGGGAAGAGGGAGAGAGAAGGGGGAAGAGGGAGACATCACAGAGCGTCAGACTAAAAACGGTGCTTGTAAGTCTCTCGTCTACACATTGAGAAGCAATAAAGAACACAGAGAGAAGGAGAAATAAATTGGGGGAATCAGTTACCACCGTAAAGCAGATTACCCCCACCCTATCTGAGACATACAATACAGATCGTCCAGAAAGGCCATAGCAGGACCCTACATTAATCTCTATCTTCCTCAGCCAGGCAAAGCTGCCTTAATTATTCTGGCAAATGGACTTTTCTTCCCTGAGAAAATTAGGCTGTTTCCCAAATGGCACTCAATTTAATATCTAGTGCGCTTCTTTTGACTAGTGCCAGATTCCCCGTGTTAAGTGTATGTCTTTTAAAAGTGAATAGGTTGCCATTTTGTATGCACCCAGGGAACAGAAGGTGTTACGTGTGCCTCAGAGGTGTGAATTCAGATCTTTTATATTTCACATCATCCATTTTTAATAGCTAATCCTATGTTTAATGTTTAAAAGTGGGATCTTTTTCCTTTTATTTCTCAAGCAGGGATTAGTCCTTTGGTCTGAGCAGGGATGGCGCGTTGCGATAGTTCCGAAGAACCTCCTCCGTCTGTTGATATTAGTGGTGCACTACTGAGGGTTTGGAGGGAGGTGTGTTGGAGCGACTTGTATTCCTACTGCTTGTCGCCATAGATCCAGTCCCTTTACTGACCCAAGCTTGAACCTTTGTCCCTGCACAGCAGCACTTTCCACTCACCGCCATTACCACTGGCCCAAAACGGCCAAAGCAGCTGTATCCACGTCAATGCTATTTTCATTTCACAGTAGATAAAGAGTTCATGAGACTACGACCTGAGCGACACCCAATTTCCCAGGGCACCGTGTGGTTCTGATTAAGACCATGGCACCAGGATGCCATTAGGGACTTGCCATCCTGTTGTCCGCTTGTGGAGAGGCACAGATGCCGCGTGGCTGACTCCTGTGGTTGGGCGGCTCGACAGAGAGCTGGAACCGTGCCCTTTTATTAATGAAGAAGGATCACATGCCTGGGACTGCTGTGACAGCTACCGCTGGATGGATTGGAGGTAGGGAATGATTGGACTAACTGACAGGATTAATGTGTGTGTGCGCGCACAAAGGGGAGAGACATGACAGGCGAGAGAGTACAGAATGCCTGTTTCAACAGGCTAGCTTACTGTCCAGCACGTCTGTGTTTTTATCTCACTATTAGGGAACAGAATATTAGCCTATACTAGGCATATGTATGTTTTTCACTTAAGGGTTGCACAAAGTGGGATATGGGGGTGGGGCATATGCAAATATTTGTAATATCAATACAGTATGTAGTATAGCATTCTCCAGTATACTAAAACATTCCAAAGCATAGTAAGCACTACATGGTTGAGGAATAATACAGCATGGAGCATAGTATTCCACAGCTGAATACAGGGTACTACAGAACACTAAACTAAGTATTCTAGTATTCTATCATAAACTGTTGCTTTTTCACGTGAGATTGCAAACGCGAACTATGGCCAAGATAATTTGCACTGCATATTTGGACCAGTCACCATTTAACTACTGAGCTGACATGCAGTACTTAAAGTGAATGTAGTCACAGCAAACACAAGAATATTGCCTTTAATAAAACATGGCATAAACCTGGCCTGTGTCTGAGGGAGTTGGTATGTGAATAAAAGACTTAATTTTCTATGAATGATTTACTGAAAACAGGATGAAACGGCACAGAGCACAGAGAGAGGATATGGGGAGACTTTCAATTATGTATCCGGCACATCTTCCAGTTTCCTTCAAGTTGCAGTTCCCGGATGTGTGTGTGTGTGTGTGTGTGTGTATATGAGGAGACTTTGCATCATGTATCAAGCACATCCTTCCAGTCTCCATCCAGTTCCATTGGAAGACATTGTGATTTTAAACCCCACACCTCTCAAGCTGATCTCACAGTGACAGGAGTGGGCGAAACCCGGGACTCAGAAGCCACTGTAACCCTCCATCTTATATTCCCCATCTCCTCTGTGTCATCCGCTCGTTTTTCAGCCTGTATCTGACTCGTTAAACACACTGGCCAGACAGCAGCGGCGGCTGGTCCCCGGCTGTGGAATAGCTCTTGGAATTTACTGCTCATATTTCCTGTTTCTCTGTGCGTTCCGACCGGCACCCTATCCCCTATATTGTGCAATACTCCCCTATATTTTGACCTCGGCCCAAAGTGTGTCCTGCTTGGTATTGTGTGTGTGATGGATAATGCCGGTGACAAACCCACGGCGTGCCCCTAAGATTTACCGCACAACAGATCAAGGTCCACAGCTCAGCCACAGTCAGCTCTGTATCCTTCCAGAATGGCAGTTTGTCTCCAACAGCAACTAGGAGATGCATGCCGGAGAGGCAGAGAGGGAAGGGAACACACACAGGCGCACAAATACACACGCACGTACACACACACATACCCACACACACACCATTTTCATAAAAGCCATGCAGAAAACCAATCATGACACTGATAATGTTATCCCCCCCCCACACACACACACACATACTTTGGATGGAGCATTTAGTCTAATTAGCTCTGGGCTATTAACACACACAGACACACTTTCTATCCCACTCATATACACACACACACAAACACACACAGTGGGAAATGAAAAGAAAAAGCACCTGGTGTTTTTATAGCAATCAACCTGCTGACAGTCAGCTATAGGTAATGTGGCAATATCTTTTTTCTTCTGTCATTTGAAATGTCAACTCACACACACACACACACACACACACATACATGCATGCACAAAGTGTGGAAAATGAAGTGAAGATGCAGCCATTAAAAGCAAGGTTTTATAGCAATCAACCCCTCGACAATCAGCTATACGTAAAGTGGAGATAAGCTATTTTATACTACCATTTTAAATGTCATCATGTTTAGCTGTGAAGCCACGCTGGTGGGCGTACAGTACGCTCATAATTAGGTATGCACACGTTTTGTTCCCTCTGTAGTTAAGAACATGTTGTTCCCCTGTCCTCTTCACAGTGGTACTCTTCTCTAAGCTGATGGAACAGAACTGTTCAGGGTGAGGCACGTTTAGGATGTTCAGATAGAAACACAGCACATAGAACGGATAGATACGATTGCTGGTCAGGCTGAATAGGAAATATTTTCGACTCTGTTCTATTTCTGCAATGTTTCAAAGTTTCCATGAACCTCTGCCAATCATCCCAGCTATTTACTTCCCCTTTAATGTCCTTGTGTAAAACTCAAGCTTACAACTACAATAACCCCGTTCTGCTACAGTTTAATGGGATCACTACGGTTTTAAATGATTGTGGGCAGTTGGATAATAGCACTGCTTCGGAGATAGGCCAATGCAGCGAGGGTTATTCTGCCATTACTGGACACGTCTGCACTAAACCAGCATGAATAACTCATGAAGAAACAAGCAACAAAATGTCTGTGAATAGGCAGTGACCAGATATTGTGCTATAGACATCATATATCTGAGCATTTTTCCAACAATTTTGCCATTCAGTTTACCTTTCCTTTTGCTAAAAAGGAAAGACAGTGTTTCTGCCCCCTACTGTTCCCTTAGGGAAGCACAGCTCTAACCCAACAGTCATTCGTCATCAGGTGAGACTCACAGTTAAATTCATAATTTGTCCATCAGTGTAACTACAATACCTATAACTGACATTAATATTAGTTGGAAGTGGAGTGTTAAGATATGAAAGAGCAATCTGAACAGGTTCAAGCAGCCAAATTGCCTGGAATGGAGCATGAGATAATTCTCTAAATTACCACAAGATGGTGCTAAACCACCTCTTTTAGTTAACTACCGAGCTGCTGAGCCAACCGCATTCCCGTATTCTTAAAATATCTATGCATTTATTGAACATGTCATATCATTCAGTGAAGTAAATACATATGTTGTATGTGCAGTCTATAGAGTCATGACGAAAGGTATTTTTGCACTTTCTTCAAATAACAAACAACTGTCCCTAAAATCAGTTGGACTTGACCAAAGTATTTCGTTTCCACAATCCCTTAGTTCACAGTTTATTTTACAGAACCTTCATATAATATATCCTTTGAAATAAAAAAAATAAACAGAAATGGAATTGACAAAATGATTGACACCCTAGACATTCTCTTTGATAGCACAGCCATTGGATAACTGGATAATTTTCCTGAACATCTTCACTGGCAGTTTAACCCACTCGTATTGTGCAAACTGCAACAGTTCACAAAGATTTGAACGCGTGCAGAGGAATCCCAAAACATACTTGGACCTCCTCCATGTTAGACTGTGGGGAAGTTGTTCTTTTCTTTGAAGGCTTCATTTTGTTTTCAGTAAACCAAGAGATGATGTGCATTACCAAAAAAGCTTTGATGTGGTCCAAGAAGGTTTGTAGCGTGTTCAGGTATGTTTCGGCCAACTGAAGTCAGACATTCTTAGGTCTCTCTCTCTCAGCAATGGTTTTACAACCATATCATCCCATTTTAAATGAGTCGTTGATGGTACAAGGTGAGTCAAAATTGTCCTACCTTGTATTTGAAGGTCAGCTTGATCGGTGTGCTAGTTGCTCCAGGTGCTTTCTCCAAAATTCAAACAGTCCTTCGTTGCAATCTTCTGTCAAGTCTTCTTGTGGCCTCGTCCAGGACGGTTGGCTACTGTGGCATGGGCCTTAACCGTCTTCATGACATTACGTAGGGAGTTACCAGTTCACACCCAAAGTCTCAGAGATTGTGTCGTTGTTAGAATCGTGCGTCTGATGTCCTCAGATATTTCTCAGGTTGTTTTTATATTCTCATTTTGGCACACTCGTTGACACAAAACAGGACAATTCATAATTTTCTCGATTTAAACTGGCTGAATTGGTGATTTTTAATATTGTAGGCACCTGCAAGTCACTACAGATGAATTCAATTCCACGTTTAAGAAAATGTCCATTATATGAATAAAGTGTAAGGGGGTCCATACTATTGGCTACGACTGTAGTATGTGAACCCTCAACCTTGCTGTTGTTGCCCCGGGCCACTGTGCTGTACAAGGAGTCTTCTTCTGGAGCGTCAGAGAATACTGCCTACTTCTTCAGAAATGCCATTTTATGCCAACATCTAATAACCTTCAACAACCCTGAAATTAACCACAAAGCTCAATTCCATTTTTTCTTTGAAACCAGACAGTGTTGCAATCTGTCATGAACTGTTAGCTTATTTCAGCCGCTATTGCAAGCTTTTTAATATAAAAGGTTATGCATGCAGGCTTTCAAACTACCTGCTTTTTGACTCAACAGTGACATGCTGAAATATTTTGATAACTTTTAACTGGGAGCTGGACAGCACAATATGTTGAATTGGTAAAACAAAATGATCTAACAAAGATTTCAAATCCGCTTTAAGTAACTTCTCAGTGTTTACAGATTTCCATGAAATATGAGCTGTAATTAGCAAAAAAAAAAGTCTAACATTAACTGAGAAATTACTTTAAAAGTATAGGGACCCTGTGTTTACATTTGTCTGTTGTTAAGATGTTCTTTGTTTTGAACTCTTGTCATCACACTGATCAGTTTAACAGGGCCCAGTTTCCTGATTGCAATGGAACAGAGTTTTAAAAGGTATGCATACAATCAACCTTCCTTGCCCAGCCTCGAACAGAAACGCTAGTATATTACACAGGGAGAAATTAGGACTGGAATTTGGAGAGGCTGCTCTGAAATACATTCATTACCTTTCTCTTTTTTCGGTTAATATAAGACTTGGGCAACACACTGAAATTTACATTTAAATGAAATTGACTTGGGGCCAGAAGATGAGCGCGAGTCCCCTGACACAATCTGGTGGCGGAGCGGTGGTCATTATTTACTGATCTGTGGTCACAGTTGGTGTCATTAATGGCACCCTATTTCTTTTAATTATAGTTTACACATTTTAAACCTAATCTCTATGGGCCCTGGTCAAACGTAGTGCACTACATTGGGAATAGGGTTCATTTGGGACTCCGACGTCAGTCTGCCTGTGGTAGTCTGGCCCAGGCCCTCTACTAAACCTCCACTGCAACCACAAATCAAAATGAAAGTGTCATACATTTCTCAGTTCATTTTTAATAGATTAAAGGGGCAATCTGTGGTTCCTACACCCACAGATGTTTAATATATCCAGAATTTAACATAAATCCCTTATGAGCTTAGTTTTACTGCCAAACTCATTAGAACCAGTTAGCTTGTTTCATTCCAATGTTTGTAAGCTGTGTAAATGTAATATACATATATATTGCCTCAAAAAATGCCGAAAACTATCATTTGTATATTTTAATGGTCTGTCCTTGCATGCAAGGATTTAGATGGACACAAGGACTTGAGAGGAGGAAAGAAGAATGAGGAAAGAAGAAAGATAGAGTAGAGGGGGGAAGGTGGAAAAGGAGAGAAAAGAAGACAATGTATGGTCAGAAGAGGTAGCAAGGCTCTCTGGGTAGAGAGATACTATAAATGACACTATTGTTCAGATTCAGTTGTTTTGTGAATAGAATAACATTAATTTTACATTATTTTTTTTCATTTTAGTGATATAGCACACACTCTTATCCAGATCAACTGACAGTTAATGCATATATTTTAAGAAGCTAAGTGATAGAACCACATAACTAAATAGTAGTAAGTACATTCTACTCAATGAATTAGTTACTGGCAAAAGTCAGTGCTAGAAAGAAGACAATACAAATAATAAACATAAACAAAATATCTGGCCCCTCTTTGTTAATTTATAACTAAACAATTGAGTAATTTATGTGACTAAAGGATTTCAGTTGGGGGGGTTTGTGGTGAGGGACTGGTGGTCAGCGCCTCGTGGTGAAAGATTTGCATGGTTGTCACATTATTATAGTAAGGTCTTCTGTCATAAGACAGCATGGTAATAGGTGTGAAAATTGTATGACATAAAATCTGGTCTTTTGCCCTCTCAAATCTAAATGGGTTTACAGGGACCTAAGGGAAAATAAGTCTATGTTCATCTGCCTGCTGTTTTCAAAGCCAGGTCTTTACTGTTCTTAAATACAATACATTTAATAAACTTTTCAAGGTTTGCAATGCAAATATAAGGTCCTCAAACTTGATAAATATAAATGTATAAAAATGTTGTTTAGTAAAAATGTATTAAAAAATATCAAACCTACAAGGAGATTAGAGTTTATGAGAGCGGGCTCATATTATTATTAGTATTAGCATTATAGATACATTACCGACCTGTGTCCTGGGATTTCTGCTTATCTTCTAAATAAATCCTTGGTTACATGGTGAGATGTGCGTATTCGTGGGAGTCTCGATTTTCATGTCGGGGTCATTTTGTAGCTCAGAACATTTGGCCTCAATTAACTGTGCCTGAATTCACAAACATCGCTCTGGTATCAATGGATGCAGAATAAATAAACTTGTTGTTTTCCAGAACGTTCTAATAATTTTCTGATGTATTTCAATAACTCTAAAGTATAAGCATACATCTTTCAAACTGACCTTTGTTCTTGCCTAATTAACTTTTTAGACATGGCTAAACCTATTAGAAAATGTGTTCAATTGGCTTATAGACTTGGGAAATGTTATCTTTTTTAAATATCACATTTTGGACCTTTTTTATTTGCTGTTTGTAACTGACCAGCGGCCACAATCCATTCAAAGCCTCGTCCCTGGCTGAAGCTCATCAAAATTCAACCTGGAATGTCTCAACGCTGCTTCCATGTGAGGACATTACCATACAGAACTTAATCCCTGACAGCAGAATATCACCCCAGCTATTAACCCTATTCCCTATTACTATATTGCATTACTGCTATTTGTTATATATGATATAGGATAAACCATTCTTTAGGATTCTGATCAATGTATCCAAATTATGATCACATTTAAAATGAATTAATTATTTAGCTGGGACATATACAGTTTCATAAAGAAACTCAAAAGCACATTTAATATTTGACAACTTTTTTTCACAAAGGTAAACAATTGGAAGCCTAACCATGGGTTAAAATGCCCTTTGGAGTCTGGGACTCAGTAAGCAACCATTGGGTGGTTCCAATAATTTAAAGGACAGAATTCTCAAGCAAAAACAGCATGACAACAACATGTCAGTGCTTACCTATACATGTCTACTCTATACCACAGAAATCCTGAGTGTCCTGTCACAACAAGGTTTAATAAAATATGTGTTGACCCTCTAACATCCCATATCTCATCTCCAGCAACAAACTAGGGACATATTCAGCACATCAAAGAAACTCTGTCATTTACCCTCAGTTGCATGCTGACTTCAAAGCCTAGCAATGGCCTTGTTCCACTGAACCGAGGGAATATGTCTGGCTGGTCAAACTGAATGATAATGGCCTTTTTCCTGGCAGGCTCCAAATAGTGTGTGTTTGTGTGTGTGTGTGCGTGTGTGTGTGTGTGTGTGTGTGTGTGTGTGTGAGAGAGAGGAAAGAAAGAAAGCAGGATTTAGAAGCCTTCTGGCAGGCTGAAGACCCTTGCGCTCTCCAGACAGTCTCCATTAGTCCCCTCAGTGAATCTGGAGCTGGAACAGAAACAGCAGTCATAGAAGCACACTGGTCTGATTAGTAATCAGGTTACCAACTACTTGGATGACCTCTGTTGTAGAAGATTCACCAAGAAGGTCATACTAATGGCTGTACTTTGCTTCTGATCCACTACAGAGTAGTCCTACAGCATGGAACAAAAATGGTAATAATGTTAATGTTTAGCCATCTTAGAAGAGAACCTGCGTGGAGAGAAAAAAAAATGCCCTAGACGATGGGGTCTATCCCAGTGCTGCCACCAATGTTGCGGTATAAAGAGTGGACATCTGCATAATCCGGTGTCATTCTAGAAGTAAGCCTGCAGTAAGTGCGCTACCTGCCACATACGCTGCGCAATAAAAGCCAGGGAGAGACAGAAGTACAATACCCACATGCGGGGAGAAGACCACATTATACTACATTACGGGCGGTACGCTGTAGGCTTGTGGCATGTCTCATTTCTGAAACAGCCTACTTGTAAGGGTTTCCGCATGAATGCACGTATTCACATTTTCAACTGCCCACGCACAGTGAAGAAGTGTGGGATGATTTCTAAATATACATTTCCCTAACATCGTGTTTCTGCATGGTCTGAACTCGACTTGTATAGCCTGGCACCCATACAGCCCCCCTCCTCCCCTTGTTCAATGCTCTCTGGTATCGATTCACATTGGATCCTCAGTGCGGGCGAGAGCGGTGGTAAACATGGCGTCGGAAGGGATGATTTTAACCAACCACGACCACCAAATTCGAGTCGGAATTCTAACGGGTAATTTCTGAATCTCTCTAAATTGTTTTATTTCATTTCCGGATACTCCTGTGTGTTCAGATTACGTGAGTGTCCATGCTGTCTTGCTCTCCAGTTGGTTTGAGCCAGCTCGCTAGCTGAACTGTGGCTATCTCGCATCGGCTTCTCGAGCCTGTCAAACCGTTAGCTCGCTACAGTACTGCTTGACCTGTGTTCCTCGACTCCTAGCTATAACGCTGGTGATTAACAGATGTTTGCCTCTGTGTGGTTTTTTTAACTAATTTGCGACATTTTATGATTTTTATATGCAAAATGCACATGTTCACGAATGTGTACAATGCTGCATTTTTTCGCTGTGTAGAAAGCAGTTTTGTGATTTGAATAATTCATGTCTTGTACGCAAGCAAGCAGTAAAAGCAGAGTAGCACGAGCAAATTTTGTCAGTGTCGCGGACTCGAAACTAAGATCTGAATGAATGACAATACATTCTTACATTTCATCTTGATTTATGTTGCAATACTATTACATAATTAATTGTTGGTAACACCACTATTCATTTAGAAAATAGGCGATTATTCATTAGTGTGGGAAGCTTGCTATGTAATAGCATGTTATTGAACATTTTAGACGCATTGATTCCGATTGCTTGTTATAGATCATCCAACATAGTTGTTCATTGCAATACGTTGTATTTGGATGCATGACAAAATGGAGCTGTATTTTGGTGCAGCTAAGCGGTAGTCAGTTTAACCAGCCGTGGAGTATAATCGTTGTTTTGCAATTCAAAGCAAGTCTACTGAGCTTTATGTCTGTCCCATTCACCCGACCAGTTTTTATGGAAATAATAATTGCTAAAAGATGACACACACTGTTTTGACATAGCAATCTGACTACGGGTGAGGACCTATCACACACGAGTACCCCACCCCGCCCCCTAGATTCGGGGTAGGCGCTGTTCCTTGAAACGTGGTGCTGAAATTGAGCGTTTTAACGCAGCGGTTTGTTCGAGGGGTATCTCTGGCATTATAATGGGTGGGGCGTTGGGGATCCCCCAATGACATGTAATGCTATATCTCTTTTAAACACTTTCACCGTTTTTATCTCTTCTTAGTTACTAGTCAGTCGGAGGACTTCTTTAGCTGTACTTATAACATCTTATTCTAGCAGATGGTTTGTGGCCACGGTTTGGACTATTTGTGAACCACGTTAATGTTTATGAATGCTGCCCAAATCTCTTTCCATAACCCATCCAGGAGATGAATGCTACCTTTGACCTTCAGACTGTCCATGTTGTGTGCAAATTGAAATACTTTCAGAATTTTACTGTTAATTGTACTGAATGAATGTAGTAATGTCTGCATATTACTTTAGTGGTAAGTGGAAAGCTAGCTGTTATTTTTTAACTGCCATTTCCTCCCCTCAGTATGAAATGTTGTCCGTCACTCCTCCTCTCCTGTGTGGTCTTACCTCAGAGATGTCATGATTCTCTCTGTTAAGCATCTCACTGGAAAAGGCCAATGGAAGGTTTCTGTAGAAGGTTTCTGAGGGAGATCTCACCTCTGTGGCAGACTACACGTTTCCTCGCTATCCTCTACATCCGGCAAAAAGAGGCATCAGAATAATGTAGGTGGACGGGGGCACCTGAACTCACTGGTCTAGTCTGGACCAGCATTATACCACAGTCATTCATTAGACAAATAAAGTAGACCTGGTGTTTCTGGTAGTCTCCGCCTGTGTGAGTTTGCTCCTCGTGTGTGTTCAAACATGTGTTTATGTGTTGTGATGATTGTCACTGTGTATTGGCCAGATGCTGTAAAAGCTTCATCCATCCAGCCAGACAGTGGAGAGCAGTGGGCCACGGCAGTGTGTTTAGCTGGGCCACGGGCAGGTTCTCCAGTTCCCTTCTCCTGACTCTCCCGCTGTTTATCAAGTGGCTGGCAGCTAGCATAATTGGCCTTGTCAGGTGTGTGTGTGTGTGTGTGTGCGTGCGTGCGTGCGTGCGTGCGTGCGTGCGTGCGTGCGTGCGGGCGGGTGGGTGTGTCCATGCATCTGTAGTGGCAGCTATGCTAATTGTCCTTGCAGGTGTGTGTGTTTTAATCTTAGGTGTGTTTGGGGTTTTGTTCCTGTTGGTTAGGTAGATACATGTGATGGGACATTCATACTGGTAGTAAAAAAGCCTTAGCAGTTGTTTGTCATTTTGTGTGTCACCCTATGTGTCGTTTTGTCTGTCTGTCTGTCTCTGCCTCTTCTTGTCTGGCTGGACCATCCTGTCTATTGCTCCGTCTGTCTCTGTGTGTCTGTCTGTCTCTCTATGCTTCACCCTATCTTTCGTTCTGTCTGACTGTTTGTACTAACCTGTCTGTCTTTCTGTCTGCCTGTCTGTCTGTACCACTCTGTTTAGTGTTTTCCAGTAGTCCAGAGAGTAAAGATGCAGTGTGACTTAGTTATTTTACATTTTCTGACAATATTATCTTTGATAAACAAGACAAAAAAAATAACTTGGGGCAAGAAACAGAAAAATAAAAACCTGTCAAAAAGTTTGTTTCTTCTCCCAGCACCCGATGTTGCATTCAAAGGAGCTGCGGCTGGCGTGGATTTTTTTTCTTCCAGACAGAGCAGAGCAGAGTAGAGCAGAGTGTCTGTCTGACAGCTCCTGTCTCTGTGCTGTTCAAAGCGCTGATCACAACCACTCTGCAATGCTACGCCGCACAAACCAAGGCTACATAGTCTGTGTGCTTCATCTCCCTCTCGCCTTTGCACAATGGCCTCCTTTGCGTGTCCCCTGCTGAAATCACCGCATCTCCCGGGGTTGAAGGGTACAACAGTGTTGTCCATCCTCAACATTTTACAAAGACTTTAAGCCTATGGGAACTTCTCAGACAATTGACCTTGAACAACCGACTCAGTTCTGCCTGGCAGAAATGAGAGAGGTTGGGACTGTTGAACGTGCTAATGAGGTGAGGGAACGTGTTGACAGTTGGTGCCGCTGTGGGGTCTTGTCTGGACACAGATCTGCTCTAACCGTGTAACACCTCGGAAGCCCCTGTTTGCTGATCTGAGATCAGATACTGTAAACTGTAAGCTCTGTAAGCTCTGGCTGGCTGTGAAGGAGGAGATGCCGGCAGCTAATTCAATCTGGAGCTCATGTTGCCAGCCTTTTAGGACTTACTGAGTGTTGTTGCCGAGAGGCTTCTGTTAATGCCAAGTGCTACTCTACAGTGGGAGTCTACCAATCTTACGCCAACCTTATACTAACCTTAGACTAACATGGTCTAATGAGATCTGGTGGGATATTTTTTAGTCACTGGTATCAAGGGTGTCTCTTAAGGCATTGTAGTCATTCTGTAGTGTCCATTTGTTACAGCAGACGATGGCAGTGCTTGGTCTCCATTTTGAATGGAGGGTGGCCTTGTTCGTATACGTCCACATAACCACACGTGGCGTTTCACATCTGCTGAGGCTTTTCTATAAGCTCCCTGTCATTGGATTAAAGCCCATCGAACATACTACTGTAGATTACGGATTAATGCTGGATTAAAGAACCTTGAACATACTCCTATAAATTATGGATTAATGCTGGAATTAAGATCATTGGACATACTGTTATTAGATTGTGTGTTTCTGGGTGTCGACCGCTGGGTATCTCTCCTATGGGACTAGAAGACTGTCACCGTGGACATGCTTTCTGCAGCCATAGTCCAGTGTGTACTAGCCTCTGTGCTGTTTGATGAGAGTCACCTTGCTTGTGGATGTGCCAATCTGGCGGGGGAGACCTACTGTATTGGGGGGTGGAGGAGGATAGGGTGTTCTGGTACTACTGTGACCATAATTCAACCGTAATGATCTCCGAGAAAGCCGAAAGGGGCTTTGAGACTGGCTGGTCATTGCGAATCTCACAGTTTCATATCCGCGTTTGTTGTATTCTGGGATGTGTTGTAGCTTGTGGTTACAGGTCTTACGGTCAAGTTAAAAACATCAACACCTTGAGGTTTAACAGTTTAGACATTAAATCTGGGATGACGTTTGGGGCAGTGTTACAAAAACAAAAGAAAATGTTTAATTTTCTTTTGAAGAACCAACCCTCCCCAGAACTAGCCGGATCAAATAGCTGCTGGCGCTTTTTATTATATTTGGTCCTTGCAAAATTGGTCAGTATTAAATGTCTGAAGGATCTGTGTGAATGTCTGACATTGCCGATTATGAGATGGGGCTGCGCTCTAGACTGTCTGAGTCCCTAACATGCCAGTTCCTAACTCCTTGGCCCCTCAGGGCACTTCTCTCCGCTCCCGGTGTTGGTGTTCTGTCAAGGGTATACAGCAGTGCGTACGGTGGGTCTCCGGTCGCAGTGCCCATGGGCTCCAACGCTACATGGCTTCGTCATTAATGTGGAACGCCACAGAGCCCCTGGTGTGATGACAACAGTATTTCTAGAGATTGAACTCTGAGCCCGTTTTCCAGCCTGGCTACTGGCAATATTGCCCTGAGCTACTTGAAGATGTGCAGATGTTATTGCCCGGTCCGCCGCTGTTTTCTCTATATTAGTGTCAGTGGGGATGGTTGGTGAACTTCTGTAGCCTGGGCCGGTTTTGTGTATTTCGGTTTTGTTGAGTGAGACATTGCGCTTGTGTTTGGGGAACTCCATACAGCATCTGAATCAGACCTTTCTGACCGACTGATGGGATGAGCATAACACACACATACACGCGCGCGCGCGCGCGCACACACATACTTCAGTCAGTGAAGGACAGTCAGTAGGAATGATCAATGTTCTCCTTCACCCTTAGTTGGGATTCATTGGGATGCAGCACATCAGTGTGTTGTAGACCCCGTGGGCCAGCCAGTGGGCCAGCCAGTGGGCCGGGCCAGCCAGGGAGTGTTTCTATTGAGTTTGGCCTATGCAGACTCCCTGTTCTCCTCTCCCCTGCCTTAGCGGAGTTTCTGAATGATAGAGGTACAAAGATAGTGAGGGATTGAGTGGAAGAGAAGAAGGGGAGTGAAGAAGAGAGAGAGAAGGCTTCACCATTGGTTCAAGCCTGGGACCGGAGGGAGGGAGAGAGGGTGGGTGGATGAAGGAAGGTAAGGGTGGATGGATCAGAGGCTTGATGAGTCCATTAGGATGTGGATGGAGCAGTGCTGGGTCATATACATGCTGAGTGACTTCTCTTTCTGCTGCTGTTGCCTGAGTGCCTCTACTCTGCTTGACCCTTTCTTTACTTGTGCTCTTTCTCTCTCTCTTTAGGGTATTTTTTGTAGTTTTTTTTCTTTATTTCTCTCTCACTTTCTACCTCTGTAAAGCAGGGCAGCAGCTCTTTCCTTGTAGGTTTTACACACACGTGCACACACACACACAACACACAGTCTTATATTTTTATCCTTGTGGGGATCAGAAAACCAAAATCTGTTTCCTACCGTTAACCTAACCTCATTTCTAACACTAACCCTATTTGTAAGTTTGACCCTACACCTAACCCTTAAACTGCAAATTGACGGTAAAAGGTCCTAATATGGTCAGTCTTTTCATTTTGTACTGTCCTTGTATGGACTTCTGGTCCTAAGTTGATCTGTGAAATGAAAACCCAAACGAGCACACACACACACACACACACACGCACACACAGTGGTTGCAGAAGAGACAGAGACTCTTCTTGAGTTCAGTGAGAAGACAGAAACAGCTAAAAGAACATCAGGGCTAAAATCCTCCCCAGTCTTAATCCTTTAGTAATCTATGTTTTCCCAACCAAGAGCCTGCAGCTCACCATAGTTTGGGTGTGTGTGTTTTTGTGTGTGTGCTTGGGCTTTCCTTTCACAGATCAAATTAGGACCAGAGGTCCTCACAAGGATGGTAAAACATGAAAAATCTGCCCATATTAGGACCTTCTGCCAGTCCCCATGACAACAAAGTCAATTTCCAGTTTAGGGGTTAGGTTTGGGTCAGAGTTATAAATGGGTTCAGCGTTAGAATTGAGGTTTCTTTAAGGTTTAGATATTAAGGGATAGGTAAGGATTGAAATACAGCAGTGTATGTGAGAGTGTGCTCCAGGTCTAACAATACATGAATTGGTGATAGTAAAACCTGACTCACGCTGTTGTGACTATTTTTTACCAGACTTTTTTAATCGGTCCCCACCAGAAAAAAGTCTATTTCCGGCATTGAGGTTAGGTTTAGGGTAAGGCTGCATGAATTGGATAAAATATTGAATCGTGATTTTTTTCCCCAAAAAAATATTGCAGTTTCGATGATTTACGATTTTCAAACGTGGGTGTAAACAGCGTAGATAATCTCACTTCAAAATATTGATCATAGAAATCATAGTTTACATAATGGGCTATTATACTGAATTAAAAATGGTTAAAGTTAACACTTACTACCAATTTGAAGCTGCAGCCTGTGCCTTAACATTGAAGTATATACTATTTTAATGGAATGGATTTGCTATGTTTGTTCGGTTGCCATAGCTGGTTAATTTTTTTAACGCTTGAGGCATCATTTCTCCCATATTAAGTGTGTTTGTAGGCCCCAACATTGAAGCCGAAACTCTCAATAACCATGCGGTTGTGTGTGTGGGACAATATCTTGGTACCACTGGCTAGCTTAAATCAGATTTCTTTGCTGGCAGTTGCAGTGTGAACTTACATTTACATTGAAAAGCCGTCAAGTATTTGAACAAAATTAGTCCTGGTATTAAAGTAATCTACAAAAATACCTACAGCACCCACAAGAAAAACTAATACAGATGGACATTGTGCGCCCATTGGCTAATGTAAAGCATGTTTCATTCACTTTTTGTGGAGCTGAGAAAGGCGGTAGTTCGTGATTTGGATATTGCACATGACAATATCGCGATTTAGATTGTAATTTCATTAATCGTGCACCCCTAGTTTAGGGTCAATCTTATAATTTGGGTTAGTTGTCCAGCAAGGTTAAGTTTTGACATAAAGGTTACATTATTTGAGTTTAAGATTAAGTAGAGAATTAGGGGACATGGTTTTCTGGTCCCTACAGGGATAAAAAAAAATTGTTTGTATCTGTGGGAGGATATGGTGTGAATGTGTGTGAATTCGTTTTGGATGGATTTTAATTCTATGTGTGGAGTATAGTGATGAGTCATACTCCTCCACGTGGAAGGTTGATTTGAATAAAGAAAGAATGCAGGGAAAGAAGAAGGATCAATGCCGAGACTGTCCTCTGCAACTCATGATGCCAGCCTGTTTTGTCATGGCTCATATTGTTCAGTCTTGTGACTGACCTGCTGGCTGAGGGAGCTTGCTTAGTTTGCAAGGTTGCAGTCAATTCAGGATGCACACTAAAATTCAATTTCTCTTCAGTGTTTTTGAGTTAGGACCATTTTGATATTTGCCTCTGGGTGTGTTTGCATTTGTTGAATTGGCTGGAATTAAAACAGAGTCAACCCAACTCTCTAGTCAGTGAGCTTTCTTTCTGTGGAGAGGGAAAGTGGGCCTGTTAGCTCTGTCCAGTTCTCTGTTGACCTCTGCTTTGTTGTCCTTGTGCTTTAAATCTTCTTAACAGACACTGCCAAAGCCACAGCTTTATTCTACTACATTTATTAAGGTTATTAAACACCACAACAACGGCATGCTACGGGGAAGTAGGACAAGGTCACAGTCAGATTTGCTTTAGTCGTACAGCGTATCATTTGTTTTGGCTCACACTGATTAAAGTAGGTGGAACTCCTGTAACTGTGAGCCTCTGACCATGACCTTCACCGCACCAAGCTGTACGCCGACGTCAAGGGGAATCTTTCTCCCTCCGTCTAACCAGATGCTAGCGCGACGCTGGACCCTGGCAGCACACTCCACAGACTGGTGAAGAAGATGTCGGTTTGGCTCTCTGTTTCAACTACTGTGGATATTATCAAGCTTCAGTGTTAGTGGACAGAAAAGCACTTTGTCCCCGTCCAGTCTCTGGTTGTCCAGTCCGATCCTGTCATAGTTCCATCAGGGACGTGGGGGGAGGTGTCTGCCGCCACTATATGGGGAGGGTTATCAATGATTCATAGTCCACATCTCACTGGGTTAACAGGTGTTTCAGTCTGGAAGGTGTTGGCAGCCTGGGGAGTACAAGGAACATGCTGCCTGTGATTCCTCTAGGATTTTCTTTCAGCTGAAGTGGCCAAGGTAGACTAGCTGTTCCTGTGGACTTCCATTAGTTGAGCCAATGCTAGTTAGAAACTTTGTATCCATGGATCTTACAGAATCCTTTAAAAAATGCAAAAATACTATAGATATATATTTTTTGTAAGGGCAAAAAAAGACAGACAGTCAGACAGACATCGTAGCTAGCCCATGGAGCTACTGATAACGGCTAAAGACAGTCAGACAGACATTGTAGCTAGCCCATGGAGCTACTGATGACGGCTAAAGGCAGTCAGACAGACATCGTAGCTAGCCCATGGAGCTACTGATGACGGCTAAAGGCAGTCAGACAGACATCGTAGCTAGCCCATGGAGCTACTGATGACGGCTAAAGGCAGTCAGACAGACATCGTAGCTAGCCCATGGAGCTACTGATGACGGCTAAAGGCAGTCAGACAGACATCTTAGCTAGCCCATGGAGCTACTGATGACGGCTAAAGGCAGTCAGCAGCTGCATAAAATACAGTAATTTCTGCAACTGTCTAAAAAATAGTGGTCTTATAAAAGAAGATGTTGTTGATAGTTTATCAGGACAGCAATGACTGTGTCAAACGTTCCCTCTGTCTTTCTGTCTCATGCTCATATTCTGTCGCCCCATTTTCCTGTTGTGTGTTTGTGTTGGATCCAAGTCTGGCAATTGATTTGGGGACTAGAAGTCCCTGCAAACCTGATAAATTGGCCTTGAAAGTTTTTTAGCTGGTTCTCACAAAAAGGTATTTTTTCACCTTAGGGCTTAGAGAAAATCTTACAATTGGGGTTAGTGTTAAAATTGGGGATTAGTTTAGGTTTAGGTATTATGTGTTAGTTTTGGGCTATTTGAGTTTATGCATAGAGGTTAGGTTATTAAGTTTAAGGTTAGTGCGTTAAAAGGGGGACAGACGTGGATGGAGAGAGACGGCTCAGCTCAAACAGCTGTACTGTTAATCCAGGTAGAGAGGGAGGGAGAGAGGGAGCGAAACAGACAGGTTGAACAGGTCTGACCTCTCCTGCCCTGTTCCTGAACACAGACACAATACTTTGAGAGATTGCTTGCTTCCCTCTAGCTTTACCAAAGCAAGTGCGTACATGCGTAGCGTTGTGCAGTGTCAGTTTAAATGATCAGGTATGTATTTGTCTCTGCCGATCTGATTCCAGCTGTAGGAGCACAGATGTACTGTACCCTGCCCAGTCCGGGAAGCTCTACTGCAATCCAATCAAATACTGGCCGCCGTTCTAAATAAAGACTGCCCAGAGACGCGCGCGCGGTCAATACCCGGAGAAATCTGTGTCCACATATCTTCCCAATCAGTCAGTCATGCAAACGGACACTTTTTATTAACAGACTAACATATGCACATACATAGTCAACATCCCTAATGGCACCCTATTAACTGTATGGTGCTTTATTTTGACCAGGACCAATTCAGGAATAACAATAATCCGGAACGCAGCCATATGTTCAGCGTTAACCCTTAAATGGATGGGCTCATTAGATTACGTTGAGTTGAGATTACATTAGAGAATGTATCCACTGGCATTTTGCCATTTGCAGGTCAGTAAATCGGAGGTATGACAGTGACATGTCTTTGCATCTGTTTAGTGGGACCGAGTTACGGGAATAACGTTCTGTCAGCCCGTTTAGAGTTGCAGTTACGGCAATGTAAATAATGTGTCCTTTGGCCTTTTGCTCTCTGCAGGGCAAGCACTCAGTTTATGGATGCAACGTGCCATCCCTTGTCTCTTAGTGTGATGAGTCTTAATGCGGCAGCTACGGAAATGACATCCTGTTAAGTGCGACAGAGTTACAGGAATGACATCCTGTTATGTGCGGTTGAGTTACAGGAATGACATCCTGTTAAGTGCGGTTGAGTTACAGGAATGACATCCTGTTATGTGCGGTTGAGTTACAGGAATGACATCCTGTTATGTGCGGTTGAGTTACAGGAATGACATCCTGTTAAGTGCGGTTGAGTTACAGGAATGACATCCTGTTAAGTGCGACAGAGTTACAGGAATGTCATCCTGTTAAGTGCGACAGAGTTACAGGAATGTCATCCTGTTAAGTGCGACAGAGTTACAGGAATGTCATCCTGTTAAGTGCGACAGAGTTACAGGAATGACATCCTGTTAAGTGCGACAGAGTTACCGGAATGTCATCCTGTTAAGTGCGACAGAGTTACAGGAATGACATCCTGTTAAGTGCGACAGAGTTACCGGAATGACATCCTGTTAAGTGTGACAGCGTTACAGGAATGACATCCTGTTTACTGAGTCACTGTAAGCAGCCGTGGCTGGGTGGTTGTTTGCCCGTTAAGGGCATGGTTATCCGCAGCCCACAGTTTATTTCTAGATGCAGACAGTCAGTGGCAGGACATGGGACACTCACCTCTGTGTATTTAAATGTCCCTGTTTATCCTGTCATTTTCACCCTGCTCACTCTTCCTGCTCATTCTCACCCTGCTCACTCTTCCTGCTCATTCTCACTCTGCTCACTCTTCCTCTCCTCATTCTCACCCTGTTCACTCTTCCTCCCCTCATTCCCATCCTGCTCATTCCTCTCCTCATTCTCACCCTGCTTACTCCTCATTCTCACCCTGCTCACACCTCACTCTCCTCATTCTCACCCTGCTCACTCCTCACTCTCCTCATTCTCACTCTGCTCCCTCCCTGTTCTCTCCTGCGTTGATTGATTTTGTTTATTCGCCAGTTCAGAGAACACAGGGATATCACCAGAATGTCAGAACCTTATTTCCATGAGTGTTCCTAAATTCCATGGTGCAATAAAGTATTACATTTATAGACTGATTCAGTGTATAGATATTAGATATCAACACCTTCCATAGATACCGGAATCTATTGCTTAATCATTAGCCAGCTTTGGGCATCCCTTTAAAATGAATTTTTGGTGATATCTTCTCCTTCTATATTCTTATCCAGCTCTCTCCTCCCTCGCTCCGGCCAGATCTGTCCATTTACGTTGATGTATGGTCCGGCCCACCTCATCATTCCTCTCCTCCCCCTTCCTCCTCTCTTTTTGTATCCTTTCCGTTCTCCTCTCCTTTCTTCTTTACACCCTTTCTGTTCTCTGCTCCAACCCCAGACTCATTCACTCCATAACCCTAACCCTTCCAATTTTTCAATCATTCCATGTCTAATTTTTTCTTCCTTTTCACCTTCTGTTCTTCTACCGGCGTCTCTGTCTTTCCATCCATAGCAGCTTAAGGGGGAATGAAGGGATGGTGAGGAGAGGGTGAAGAGAGGATGGGCAGTGGTGACAGGAAGGGGCTGTGGAGAGGAGAGGACCCAGTCTGTCCAGAATGGAGCAGCACTGTGTACTCTAGTCAAGACAAAGCATTTTTCAATTGCTCTGATTTCCTTTTCTACAACCTATCATGTCCCTCTGAAATACTGCATTGAAGTGCTTCATTAGTGAGCATCCATTCAAAATGCATAAGTCACTTAAATAAAACATCAACAGTCAGAGGAGATAGAGGCCCTATATGTTCAGCTGCTTCTATCTGCACTCCCAAATGCCACCCTAGTCCCTACTTAGTACACTACTTATGGTCTTGGGTCCATAGTTCTGTAGGGGACTGTGCATTTCGCAACTAACACCCTGGACTCTGCTGCTGCAAACTTGAATTATTTCAAACAAATTAAAATGGAGAAACTCCAGGTGATCGCTCTTTCCCTCTGTCCGTCTCCCCGTTTCTCACCTTCTCCGTCTCTCTCCGTCTCTCTACCTATCTTTCTCTGTTTCTCTCTTTCAGTCTCTCTCTGTCATCACTAGTGGGGAATGTAGGCTAATGGGTCTCCCTTCTCATGTGCGTGTGTCTGCGGAGTGGGCAAGGCCCAGCAGTGTCTCAGCTGGACGTGGGCATGCCAGGATG
>JACXGI010010471.1:0-27485 GCA_016801175.1 Esox masquinongy
ACACACACACACACACACACACACACACACACACACACACACACACACACCTTCTAACTTTGGGCGTGGTTCCTCTAGCTGAGAAGGCAAAAATTGTATTCTTGCAGGGACAATGTTCCATATTTAATTCTGAGGGGAGAGTGGAGGAATCTGGGAGTATCACAGATGTCTTTGTTTACAGGTGGTGGTTCCACAAGCTGACAGTGGCAAAGCCAGTGGCAGTTTGCCAAAGATCACCAGCCAACTCAGTGAAATTAAAAAAATAACACATCAATAACTGCTTTTCAATCAGTGATCCTAAGAATACATAATGTCATGCTGACAATGCCAGCTCCACTATTGAAATGTGCCAGTTACTTACATAACTTACCTATGTAGATAGATTAGCTAGCTAACTTTACCTATTCTGACAAAAACTTGCTTAGCTTGTTTCATGCAATTGTAAACATAATGACCCAAAATACTGTTATCGAACTACAGCCAGTAATCATTATTTCTCTGCAATAGCTTCTTTTGATCAGCAGTGCATTGTAAGCAGCTAGCTAGTTTTTGGAGGAACATATTCAGCCTTAGGTGTGCTGTACTGGTTAGCAGCAACCCTCTTTGGTGTTCAGACGTTTGACTGGCTGGCTGGGCTGACAAAAACAAGCTAGCTAATGTTGGGAAATTTCATACATTTTCAAACTCCAGAAATACAGCCGCTTATTTCACAAAATAGATTATGGAGACGTAAAATGGTATGATATGACTTGTTTCTCAAAGCACGCTTGGTGACTTGATTTGCTATGTTGCTGTTTTGGCAAGACTGAGGAGACAAGGGTAGTTTTTAGGCCTGTGAGTTCAATCAAGGTAGACATCCAGGGAGTGTGTTCATACAGGTCCAGACTTTTTGGTTGAGCGAGCGGTGTGATAAGAACCAGAACGATCGTGCTGATTGGAACCAGATCGCATTCTGAAGACATATCTCCACAATTACTGTCCCGAGTCCACTCTACGTTGCTGTGATAAAGCAGGGCCTTAAGTATAAATTGGATATCACTCAATTGTGGAGAAAAATAAAAAAACAGAAAAGATAAAAAAGTAAAAGCAACAAAAAGACTAAATTTAAATTAAAGCAGCAAGCAGCATTTCCAGGGTTTCAGCACTGTGCCCACTGTGGCAACATTGAGAGAAATTAGACACTTTCTCATAATTAGCTCCTTCTCTACTCCTTAGCCTGCTTGCCAGAACATCACAATCAAACAATGAAATGATAATGATGTTCTTAACTTAAAATGCTACTCCTCTTGGAACCATTGAACTGAACTGCAAATCAGTTTATATGTTGCAGGAAGGTACCCATGTTTTGGAAGTTGGAAGTTATATTCAGCAATAATTAAAACAATCGGGCTGCTATGATCCAATGTGCTTGACTGAAGGCCAAACAACAGCGCCGCCACTGGGCCAAACTGTGGTTCACTTTACAGTTTAACTTGACATATGCAGCTGAAACCTAAATATGTAGAAAAATAATGGTTTGTGGAAGATCATGATGAAATGTTTCTGTTTGCCTGTTCTTGCCTACTCTGTTCTAAGGGAAACAAGGGTTCTGGAGTGATCAGAAGAGTTCTGAGGTAAACAGAAGAGTTCTGAGGTAAACAGAAGAGTTCTGAGGAAAACAGAAGAGTTCTGAGGAAAACAGAAGCTGCACTGTTTACTACAACACTCCACACATCTAGTGGCTACCAGAGGTTACTCATTTAACCCCATAAAATGAACCTGGTTTGTCCCTGCGTTTTGCAACCCCATTTAAATGATCTGCCGACCTCAGACAGGGTATTAAGTTGTGATAAAAATAAATAAAAAAACATACACAGTTGCTTGACTCGCTTGGGGAGCCTGTTACGCAATTAAAGTTCTGATGGAACTGAAGTATCTAATGAAAGGTAGGTGGAAGGTATCCACGGTGCAGCTGATAATGAATTGCCCCCCCCCCACCCGTGTGAATCATGGCTTGTCACCCTGTAAAAAATAACCATATTAAGGCAGAGGTGCCGAGCGGTGAAAGCACACACATGCTGACCTGTTGACTACAGCACAATGTACTTCACTGGACAGTTGATGACAGAAAGAACAGAGGGAGCAAAATGACTCGGTCTTACTCAACCATCCTTGTTTTATGTTTGCCTTAACAATGTACTGTATTTGACCGTTATCAAGACAGAGTGGGAGAAAGATCAAAACAGCATGAAAGAGGGAGAAAAAGAAGGAGTAAATGCCTAATCAAGCAATACTAGTCCCTAAACACAATGCATTTTGTTTTACCATCAGTCTGTGTTTGTCAATCACCTTGACAAAACGTTGCCTTGGTACTAAAACCCCCTTCCGGTGGCCCTAATGGCCCCCTCCATTGTGACAGGGAGCAGGCCGTCACTCAGGTCAGGGACAGTCCCAAACCTTCGGGGAAAGTGGGGGGCGCTGGGGTGACAAGGAATGTAAACATACCACCCTCGGCTGTCACCCCCCCCCCCCCCACAACTGAGTCAGGCTTTGTCCTTTCAGGAACTTTAACCGTCCGTGGAGGGGGAGGATGAGGGGGTTGAGGAGGGGGACGTGACGGAGGGGGGAGAAGATGAGGGAAAGGGTGAAGAGGGTCAGTCAAAAACGAGATGGTTATCAGGGTCATTTCGGGATTCAGTATCACACAACTTACTGGTAGGTGCATCTGATACTGGTCAGATGCACCTACCGCCAGGCTATCAGCCACCCCTGCCTGGTAGATTTTGGACTAACGTTGAACAACACTTCCCTATGATAACCACTCCATAGTAACTAAATTAATTGGAATGGAAGTGGATTTGACTGGTGCAAATCCTGCATTTGAATAGTTAATCGCATGTAGCAGCGATTTGACCTCAGGGATTACACACTGTGGCTGTGAGGTGTGTGTGCGCGCGTGTATGAATGGCTGTGTATGCATGTGAGGTGTCTGTGTGTAAAGGAAACAAGTGGCCATTGAGCTGGTGTGGTCTCACATGAGTGGCTCCTAAACCCAGACACAGGTCCTTTCATCCAACGCATGCATGACATTAGCCCAGTTCATTTCCGCACGCGCACGCACACGCACACGCACACGACTGATATGACGTCATCCTATCAATAAGGAAGTCTGGTAAGGTTCAAGGCCAATGTTTTCCTGGCCTACTGCTAGTCCCGAGATGCAGTAAGAGTTCATTTTACAAAGAAAACAAGGACAGGACTAGAAGGCAGCCCAGCCAACAGCTCAAACTCTATTTGCATTTAAATTCTGTTTGGGAGTAAGATTTGGCGGTAACTCAGTAAATCTTGAGTGTATACAATATTATTTTTTATCTACAGCATGTATGGGGAAACCATATAGATATAAATTATGTGAACCACTAAAACGTGTTAAACAGCAATGGCTTTGAGTTACACCTTTAACTGCATTAAAGGTTCCTCCCCCACATTTTCAACTCCTTTACTGTGAATGATTTAAACCAACTTTAAAAGCCATAAAACACATTTTCTCCCTACAATTTTTAATACGCAAATCTAACTAGGACCTCTACTAGAGTGAAGCGTCTAGTCCTCCTAGTCTCTACCCTATTACTAACTCATTTACGAGCTCCTCTGGAGTTACTTCACGTGACACACTGTGGAGTGATCTGAGAGGCAGATAACTTGACAAGGATGGGACAGATGCACTCAGACAAGAATGCAGACATGAACAACATCCCACTTTCTCCCATTTTTCTCACCCAGACATTCACCGGGAGTTATTTAATAAATTTATAGCAGGGAAAGACACAGCTCTGTCTCACACTGTCCTTGACAATTCTACCCCTACTCCAAGCATCTAAATGCTCCTGCTCGTATTATTGACCTGGAGACTGTCAACTTCTCTTGTGTGTTTTGATGTCTTCTGATAGCTGTCTGATCCATTTGATCTGTCATTCTGCTCATTAATCAAACAAATCTCTCATCGTTTGCGGAACCCAAAATATAAGGAACTCTCTCTTGCATTCTTTCTTTATCTCTCATCCTATCTCTCAAAGTGGTTGAGGGAGTTAAAAGAAATAAATATGCTAGACAAAGATCTCCTGCTCGAGCTCAGCCAATGACTCTGGGTGTAAATCAGGGTTGTACGGAAAACATGGCAGACAAATTGTTTGAGAAAAGGAAAATGTTCATGGCCCTGAAATCATAGTTCCCTGACTGGGTCCAATTTGCTTATAATCACCTAAATGACAGCTAGATTGTAACAGAGCATCGGAAATCCAAAGAAACGATTGAGGCAAGGAGATTTCCGATATTCATTGAGGGGCTCCAGACCTCATTTAGGATTGAATGTAGTCTCCAGGGAAACATTACTTTGACACCCCTATCCAAAATACTCCTGTCTTACGACAACAGTGCAGATGTGGTTGGCAAAGGATCAGAAACAGACTGTCACCCCTGTATCTCTTCAGGACCATTGTGCCATCACCAGGCTTGGAATTTCGTCATTTTAGGGGCAAGGCCATTTGGCCTTCAGTGTCACAAAAAGGTTTAGGGCACAAAGGCCACATCTACTCCTCCCTCAAATTTTTTCATTGTGTTTCATTTCAGAAGTTTTAGTTAAGAGCAGTCACATGATGACAACAAACAGTTAAGTAACGTTAAGGATAGCTAGCCAGCCAGAAGGCTAACATTACCCCAGTTACACAAAAATAAACAGCAAAGTTTCACAATCACCTGTGTTAATGAGTATGACCTCAATAAACAAATGTAGTGACTTATTTGGGCATAAAGAAAGTAATTTTCGTTTTTTTTTTAATTTTCACCACAAACGCTGCCATGTCTAGTGATGTCAAACCTAACATTACTTCTCGGAGCTCTCAGAAAGCATTCAGGTCTATTCTCCAGTATACTCCGACTCAGTGGTCGGAATTTTCCACTTCCCAGTTGCTCATGAACGCACCTTCCAAAACAGAGGTTTCATTCAGTTAAGCACTAAGTCAGCTATTTCTTGATCAATAACTAGCTGGCTTGCTTACCTGCGTGTAGTCCGTTCTTGTGGTTGTTCTCAGTTGTGAACTGCAAACAAACAAACCGACTGCTGACCGCAAGATTTTGACATTAGCATGGGCACAAAGGCCATGGTGGCTGTAGGCATACAACGATTTTCGGGGCAACATGGCCAAAGCGACGGGCAAAGACGACCATAGAGACTACAACTATAGACCCCTACCACAGAGACTACAACTATAGATCCTACCACAGAGACTACAACCACAGACCACTACCACAGAGACTACAACCATAGACAATTACCAGAGACTACAACTATAGACCACAACCACAGAGACTACAAAAATAGATCACTACCCCTGAGACTACAACCATAGACCACTACCACAAGGACTACAACCACTACCATAGAGACTTCTACCAAAGAGACTACTACCACTACAGTACCAAATAAACCCCTACCATAGTGATCCCTACCACTACTTGACCATCAACATAGTACACTTACCCTGCCAGGTGTTGATAATGACAGCCAGCAAGTTGTCCTACTAAGAACGATGTTGGTTCTTGTTTCCCAGTTTAGACATCCTCAATTTTTAAGAGCTCCTTCTTGAACAAGGGAAGGCTTCCAAGCACAGCATTCTAGACCATGTCCTTTGTCATACACCTTTGACAGTTGCTCCCACCGATTCCTCACAAGGTGGTGTGTCTCGGCTTTGGTAATGCTTCAGCTGCCCTTGTCCATCTTAATTTGTGAGACTTCTGTCACCAATTGGGCCCAGTTACACTCAAGGGACAGATTGTGTTCCCATGAAAAATGAAAACCGACATGAATGTCTTGGCATTGACTTCTGGATTTGTCAGTGGTTACAGATGAGGCAGGAAGCAAATGGTCCTATTTCATGGAGCTGTTGCAGCTAGAAAACAGTGAATCTGACTAATTGGATGAGATACCTTCAGGGCAACCACCAGGACCGTTTCCCTTGGGTAGGCTGCCATGGGCCACCTCGTTCAGGGTACATCTGGCAGGCTTGTAGTATGATTGGATAACCCCATATGTGTTGTACTGAAATGACTGACTGAAAGAAAACTTTTGAATATGTCTACAACTCCGGTCCCCTGAAAGAGGCAATGAGGTCAGACACCTTGATTACCCTTCACATCTATCTGATGTCCTATGGATCTGATGGTGAGAGCCGTACAGGCTAATTAGTGTATGATTGGTTGTACCTGCAATGGCTACATCATTCTGTGAGCTAAGTTGAGTAGTGTAATTTTGTAGGACAAAATAAAACATGAGTCAATCACTCATGGGGCTATCACAGGGATTAAGGTGGAATTTAGGCCTACATTTGGTAAAAAAAAAAAACATCGACTTTCTTTAAAAAGCTTGCGCAGTAGCGCTTTCTGTTGGCTGGTAAACATGGGTTTCATCACAGTTTAGGCTATTTGGGGGGACTCATAAAGACACGTAACCTAGGGGCGCCAACCAGGTTTACCCAACCCTGTTATTTCACATAGGCCATATACATGAAGATAAGGTACTGGGGTTGTAGTAGAGTAGTAGCGGAATACACAGGCACCCATTCTTACAGCATTTGGTATTTATTTACATTTAAGTAATATGTCAGGCGTACAACTTCTGCAATTACAATGAAATAACAGTATGGAAATAGTAGTATGGCCTGGAAATAGTATTATAGGTACAAAAATTTGTAAAATAAATGATGTCTATAAGTTCCTCTGGATAAGTGTCAGCTAAATTACTAAAATGTATTGTCAAATGTTATTTTGTTGCTGAGGATTGAGGAATATTTATTTAATGTTATTATTGATTCATTTGCAACTGCACCTTATTTTAAAGTAGCTAACTGTAAGATTTCCACCATACAAAAACAGAAAAATGCTATACAGCCCCCGAAAAAATTAAGACATCACTGCACCTTTTTCTTTCCTTTCCAAAAAAGTTGAAAAGGAACATTCTGAGTGAGGAACAGAAGCGTTCAATTTGCAGTGGTCTCTTAATTTTAACCCTCCTGTTCCTCACTCAAAACCTTCCTTTTCAACTTTTTTGGAAAGGAAAGAAAAAGGTGCAGTGGTCTCTTAATTTTTCAGGGCCTGTATATATTATGAAGCGTATTGGGAAAGATATTATATGAAATAGAGTGCTTCCTGAGACCACGTAAGTGAAGCCGGCCAAGAAGAGCGAATGTCTCTGAGTGAGTGAGTGAGTGAGTGAGTGAGTGAGTGAGTGAGTGAGTGAGTGAGTGAGTGAGTGAGTGAGTGAGTGAGTGAGTGAGTGAGTGAGTGAGTGAGTGAGTGAGTGAGTGAGTGAGTGAGTGAGTGAGTGAGTGAGTTGTTATAGCGTAGTGGTTAGAGACACGGACTGCCATGTAGGCAACCGGTGTTCGTTCCTGGCCATGGACAAAACAAATTAGGCATTAGGATTTATTCAGGATCAACTAAAATTAGTGGTTGACTGTTCAACTGTCATTATTTTCTAAAGAAACGAACCATGGAGTTATTGGAGTCATTGTTTTCATTATAGGTTCTGTATAGCTATTAGCTACCCATCTACAGTAATCTCTTTCTAATTTAACATGTTGAATGTAGTGTAGTGATCCTGTTATACCCGTTGTTGGTTTGGATGTTAGCTAATGTAGGGAACTAGTTTCGAGAACCATGGAGTTTCTGCTAATTGGTTTGATAATGCAGAAGTAAAAAGACACCACATCTCTACACACGAATCTAGTGCAACAACTCCCGCTGTTTAATGGCTAAAGACACAGTCTGCCACATAGGAAACCACAGATCGAATCCAGCCAGGACAAAAAAATTCATCCCTTCTAATCGCGGGTGGGCAGAACTAGGCTTGCATGGTTCCTTTTCTTGTTCTATTGTTTATTTTGGTTGTGTAGCGTTGACAGTCACTAGGTTAAACCTATGAAGCTATCTGTCTGTCCTGCACCATAAGCCTAGGACATGTATACAAAAAGCCTTTGGTTGCTCAGTTACAGTTACCACGAGCAGGATAGGCTGTACAAATTGATATTCCAAACCACATGTTGGAGAACGTAAGCTTGATTTCCAAAGCTAGATAGTTTTCTAGCAAACTGCTATGGTTTTCTATAGTCGTTAATACATTGTTTCTGCTATTCCTCTTTGTAGGTGCTAGAAGGCTAAACTTAGATATCATACTCGTAAGGCAACCTCTGTTATGTGAACAGAACTGTCAATTTGCTACTTTTGCAACGATTCCTTTTTAAATACAGATCTTCAAAAGATGTAATTGTGAAATCACAAGAGTAAAATAGAGTTCTGTGGTACGTAACTGGATGTCAAGTATCACATATCAGGCTTGTGATGTTTGAATTCCTTCCACATTTTTCGAGAAGATTGGGCCAAATCAGTACTATAACCATAGAGAATAGTTAAACAGTTAGGCACTACACCTACAGGAATAAAACTGCCATTTGGGACACTGTCATATTGTGCTTAACTGTATACCCTGTTTCATGCGTGAATTGTAAAGTAGTATGTGCGCACACACACAGACACACAGACACACAGACACACAGACACACAGACACACAGACACACAGACACACAGACACAGAGCAGGGCACAAAACTAGCCAGTCAAAATGGAACCTCCCTGCAGTGCAGTGTCTTGTGCTGTTGAGTAGTGGACTGTCTGTTAGTAGCAGGAGGCCATGGTGCCTTTGTGCATGGTCCTCTCTTTGACAGGTCAACTCACAGTGGTGTGTTTGTGTTTGCTGATAAGGGGGGGGCCTAGAGGGCCCACTGAAAGCTCCCAAAATAAAATCAACTGGAACCCAAATGGTACCCTATTCCTCATATATTGGACCACTTTGAAAAGAACCCAATGGACCCTGGACAAGTGGGTGCCATGTAGAATGCAGCGTATAGTTTGTTAACTGAACCTGATGATGTTGCCATGGCAACAAAGTGAGGTGTGTTCTCCAGAAGTGGGATAGAGAGGGTAGAAATAATTGAGAAAAATAAAGAGAGAGGGAAGGTGAGGGGAAAGAAAATTTGAAAATTAGAGACAGACCGATAGAGATGGAGAGAGACTGAAACAGACAGAGAGACACTGAAAGAGAAAACGAGAGACTGATAGAGACGGAGAGCAAACAAGAAAGATAAAGAGTGACCGGGAGCACACTCCACTCCAGATCCACTGGGCTCGTAACTCTTGTTCAGCCTGTTTGATTCATTTAGGAGGTCATCAAATAGCCTTGATTCTCTTGTATTAGAGCTAGATTGTGCAGTGTTGGTCACATTAACTAAATGAGTGATTTTTCCTGATTATTCATTTTGAATCAATGTTTTAGAGTATATTTTCTCCTACAGAAGGTCTAGGTCCAATAGGCACCTTTCAACACTTCAGAAACAGAGAGATTGAAAGCAAAGAAAGGAACACAGTGATCTGCTGTATCCTGTGTGTGCTTAGAGCAACACTCAATCATTCTCCAAAAGACCTCTAGTAGCCTTATACTCTCCTGCTCATATTCCTCTTCTTTTCTCTCCTTCTCACCTCTCTCCCTTTCCTATTCCTCTCGCTCCTTATCTCTCTCCCTCTCCTCTCCTGTTCCTCCTCTCTCTCTCCTAAACCTGTCCTCTTCCTATCCAGTGCCTCAATTGTTCAGCCTTCTCCTAACTTGTCCCTTTCACGCTCCCAAACAGTCCCCGTAAACAACAGACTACAATCTAATACAAGCCCTATCACATTCTACATAGCTACAATACAACCACACTCTTCATCCCTGGCTTCCCATGTTTATCCTCAGGCAGGATTCCTGTGCAATTAAACCTTTTGTTCCCATAAGTTATTAACAGCCTGTGCCGTGGCTAGCCGCTAACAACCACCAACAGCTTCCCTCAGCACTGAGCACTGCTAATTATGCCCCTGCTGGATCCTCCAACTCTCAGCAGGGGAGATTGGCCAGCCTTCTGCTCAGCGAAGCCCAGCCGGGAGCCCCGAAGCTGAGGTTGGTTCCCGGCCTGCGGCGAGCTGGGGGTGGTCGAAGAGAAGCCAAAAGCATTGGAGATTGTGGTTGGGTATAAGGTCATGGTTGTCATTAGCCCCAGATCCAGGATCAGATCACCTTACGGCCTTAAATAAACCATTAGGGAGGTGGACAAAACATCTGACTGCACATCACTGGTAAGTTGACTGAGAGCACATTCTCATTTACAGCCGGGGGAGCAATTAGTGCCTCACTCAGGAACAGAATGACAGACTTTTCTCCTTGACATCTCATGGATTCAGTCTAGTAACCGTCTAATTGCTAGGTTACCTGGCGTCCTTACAACAAGAACTGTATGTCCAGGGAGTGGCGTGAGGTGGTGGGTGGGTGTTGTTGCGGTGAGACCCCACAACAAGGGAGAAGGCACAGCAACCCCCTTCTTTCTGTCACTTACCACCCGCTCTGACTCTGTGCACACTCGCCTGACACTCCACAGAGTTTACCCAACACAGCTAGGCGTGAAACTCACACACTCACTCACTCACTCACTCACTCACTCACTCACTCACTCACTCACTCACTCTTTAAATTAAATTGGGAGTGCAAGGATCACAATATGAGGTGGTCAAATGACACATGGCCACACAGCTGCAGAAGGCTCCACAGTGGGTCTGGCTTACAGTACAGCCGGCTAATGGAACTTGAATTCCACATTCTTCCACATACTTACAGTGACATCACATTTACCAGCCCTGATTAGATCACAAATACACTACACACACAACCTGTCGTCCACCAATCCAATCTCTCATTTGAAAACACACACCTTCGGAACAGAGCATGGCCGGTGATATCCCAGCTGTTGACCGCTGTCAGATGGGGGGGGTCTGACTTTGCTTGTTTTACTATCCTTGCTGGGATCCATGGTCCTCACACGCATACGCCAATCACCTGGCCCTGGGCACAGTCGTATCTTGACCCTACTACTGAGGGAAAATCAAACCCTGTTTAGTTAAGAATGAAGCAAGGGAGGTTTGGTCATTAGCGGACTTTCTGCAAAGGGTAATTTCTGTGCTTCAAATGATTAAATCCTTATTCCCTATTGATCTGTTTGTCTTAAGTTTTAATGAAAACCATACATCCCCCTCCTCCAGTGAACTGCTTCTACTGATGAATTCATAACGAAGTAGGAAAACATTTGAAAACAGAAAGACTAGGAAGACAAAAATGTGTAGCTTAGTTCATAAACTGTATTGTTTTTCAAAGATTACATGCTTTGAGGTTTCGATTCACAATTATGTAAAAAACAAGACAATTCCAAAAATAATTAGAACAATTAAGCCCTAAGCAAATGTTCAGCAAGGTGATCATTGTGTCTCAACCCAAGAGACACGTCCCTACAGTAGGCCTATCAATATTGCACTTAACCCTTAATGAGTTCTCGCACAGTAAAAAAAAAAAAAGAGTCAGAGACAGATTCAGTGAGCAAGACCTTGCTATCGCGAGAGGCCACCATGCACAATCCTCACTCTCTAGAGGAGACAATCTGGACACTGACCACAGAATGAGAGGCCACCCTAGACACTTCCCACACTCTAGAGAACACAGTGTGCACACTGACCAGAAAATGAGATAGAAATGGTGAGTGACTTCATAACCTCCTGCTAAATGTATGACTACATTAGAGATACATACATCACTCAGATCATACAGACCGACGAAGAATTTGAAAGCAATCTCCCGTATCTGTTAAAGAAAATGCCACAATGTGCAATCACAGCAGCAGGATTTGTGTCACGTTGCAATGAGAAAGGGGCAATACAGCACCATCCACATTGTGAACATAACCAATATTAATGCCTTTATTTTGCCTTGTCATTCATACTCATAACAATGAGCACATTTTTACAACTCCTACATAGTTGAAAATATTTTACAGATAATATTTTATTTCTAGTTTGAATTTTATTATACACTTTTCTTATTGTCCACCACCATTGACAAACAAATGTCTTCCATGCCAATAAAACCCTTAACATTGAAAACGTTATTCAAAGAAATAGAGCAAGACGCTGAGAGAGAAAGACATAGGGAGAGTGTGACAGAGGAGAAGGAGACAGAGAGAAACAGAGACAGAGGAAGAGAGCAAGAGAAGTCTCTAATTTTAATGATTTAAAGGGACCTCTTTCTAGAGGTTCGGTGCAGTTTATGCGTGGTGTTTTTCAGACTATATCTGACGGTGTTTAGAAATATGGCGAGGATACTCTTTAGATTAAGCTATATTAAAGCCTGCATTCAAATATTTGATTGTTACATTGATCAATTACATTTAAGCCTTTCACCCAGTCAGAAGTAGAATTGGAAATGTTTACTACTATGCTTTCAAGCACTATGTAAAATAAGTTTAAATGGAACAAAAGGTCAAATATTGTGTTATTTGACTGTGTCAATGAGTTATTTGACAAACGGTCCAATAACACATTGATCACACCTACAGCGTCACTGCTCACAATTCTATGCATGCATTATCTGGGTATGTGTGCAACAAAATGTCAACAGTCACACGTTGTTACCATTTCCATCAATGAATAAACAACAAATCCAACTTTTATTACACAGAAAGCTCTGCAATGCAATGCCGAAAACATAGCATTCCATTAGACATAAACGTTCTTCTGGTTTAGCAGAACTCAATGACACTGTAGGTGTGATCGAGGCAGGAATGCCATATCTCTGTGGTTCACCTGTACTGTAGCAAAACCCAATGAAAGATTGCAATTACATCTAAAGTAAATGAGAAAATGACGCAGTTTGAGATTCAGTTCAGATTATCTTAGTAACTTTCAAGATCTCCACAGGTCTGTGACCTTGGCATGCAATATTTAACATGCATGCTTTTTTAGTTTATTATATTTCTAAGATTTTTTCATATGTAACCTCAAAATGTGCTATGTAATGCATTAGAAATGCCACATTAAATTGTAATATCCACAACTAAAAGGAGATTAATCTAATGCTTGGATATTTTCATCTGAACCACTGGCTTAATCTTACTCTTATTGTTCTGTAATTTTTATGCTTTATTGGATAGGACTGTGGTGAAAGACAGAGGGGTGAGTTGTGCTAGAAGAGCAGTGAGCTGCATTCAAACCCAGCATGGACCTGTTTCTGAAGTTCTTTCAAATCCATGTTTTATACAAGGTTTGTCTGTTTTGGTTGCAACTATGTCATCATGTAATCATGTGGTATATGTTTTACCCCAATTTCAATGTGGAAAACAGGTTTAAATTCAATGAAAACAACATGGTTGATTACTTTTTGTAGCTCCATGTGTTTCAAAGACAGATTCAACATCACAATATATTGACATATTACACTGAAACAGCTTAATTCAAACAGCCCATGTGAAAATATGCTACTCTGCCTATATGCTGCAAGATCATTGCTGAGGCAAGTATATACAGTGTAGGCATACTAACCATAAATTATATGGTTCTTATTTTAGTAGCCCGTTGCAAATTTGAAAGGCCATTTTGAGGTTCTCTGCATCACCAATTTCATCCCTATAGAAAAATACTTGAAGCTTAATCACGTTTTCTTTACTTGTTTGGTTGCCAACGTTGTTGGAAACCATACCTAAACCACGAAGACAGACTGTGGCAACACTTGCATAAGCGCTGCGCTTGATCACTGAACGGCCATGTGCAATGACTGCACAAATGTTTTAACATCAGGGCCTTCATTTAGCCCAAAATGCAAAAGATATTTCGGATTTCCAGAATGTTTTACGTATTTCGAAACAACGTCATGACAGTGGAATTAAAACCACAAGGACTGAATTCAACCAGTTTGCCTTACATGGTCACGCGTGCTCTGGGCACACTAGGCTGTTTGGAACAATTTTGTATGGTGGCCTACCGTTATTCGACACTATAATTTACGACCGTAATTCTAAGATCATGAAAAGCATATTATATCCCAGTCTGAAACAATGCATGAACGTGCATTAAAATTAATGAAAAAGTCTAAATCTGAATTTAAACAAAAAACCTTATATGCAACGAATTCTATTTAAGTAGATTAATAAATTAGAAACTCTTCTTACCGGCTTGCGCCTGTAATTCAAGTCGTCAGGCGCACAGTTAGCCGTGTCAGGGGAGGGCCGGGACGGCTGGAGTTCGCTCCAAATCGGGCGACCTGGGGCAAGGTCTCCGAGGGACAGGGCACTGAGCACTAGGCATTCCTGCCTTTGTTTCAGTAGCTCCAACTCACATAGGCCGGCCAAACTAGCTTCTAGGCGCTCCTTATTCCAACTGCGTTCCGCTGTCATTGGGAAAGAAAACGTTCGATACATTTTTCTTGCTCTTTGCTCTTAGATCGTTTCTCAGCCTTTGTCCGTTCCTTTCTACTAGCACAAAAGTAAGGCTAAATACAGTTCATTTCAAAGTGAGTTAAATCTTGGATTTTGATAGCCATGTTTAATGCAAAGCAGCGACAGCAATCTATACAGCTACGCGACATCATAGGTATAACCTAACCCAGCCGCCCGACTCGCACACTGTAGCAGCATTCCAATTCCACAGCTGTCAATTGTACATTAGCATGCACAGTCTTTCCAAGGTTCTATTGGTTACAAAGAACCCAAATTGTTTAATATTCATAAGTAATTCTGGTCTTCAGGATGTGATTGGACAACGAGTTCTCCTTTGTATTTAAATGCACATTGTCACATTCACTAGCTAGTCCAATGAATCAAACATGAATTATTTGCGTAAAAGTTGACGCCAAGGTAGAAAACCATTTTGATCAAGTTGTACCAGCCTTTAAGGAAAATCCATGCACCTTCTATGGATACCTAGTGAGTAAAATATAGATATTAAACTGTCTAAAAATGTTTTCCTGGCAATATAATTAGGTGAATATTTTCTGACTATTCACATTAATTTGAAAGCCACATATTGAGGACGTTTATTTTTTTCTTTGTATATATGCATTTAAGTTGTATATATGTCTTTGAAAATGCGTGTGCTCTGGATGTTGAAATCCCCTACACATTTTTTAAATTAAAGTCAAAAAGGTCAACTGCACTTGCTCAATGAAGCATTATATAACAATGCTTATTCTACATTCCATTCCACATAGAATTGAAAAGCCAACTGAATAATTCCCATTTAGAATAATTCATTTGCCACATGCATTCGGCTGCTAATCCCGCTGAATAAACCAGACCACTTCAATTACAATAACATTTTAGAGTAACTGAGAGTTCTTCTTTTATTTTTCTTGGTATTACTGTGATGTGCTATTATTTATCCACCTTAGTTGATAAATACACTGCCTGTTGCGTTGGATAGTTACTGCTGAATGACCAAAATGTGTATGCAAAAACAAACACCTGCAAGGAATGATGGGGATTATTCTGATGACCACCCCAAAACAATTACGCATTTGCTCAGTCCCAATCAGACCGAATCATAGACATCCAGACTCAACGAGTTTCAATTCCGCAGTACAGAGCTGCACAATTCAGTAGGGTGAAGCACAGATGCTTAGTCAGTATAATATATTTTTTCTTAGTAGTGTACGTTATTGTACATTACAGCACAATACAGTTTACACCAGTAATTAGGGGTTGGCACACTGTGCCTGGGGAGCAATTCGCTCCAATGAAAGACGCCAAAAGACGTTCTCATAGGTCTAAACTAACTGCGTAGCACACCATTCGCGTAGTATAGCACCGCATGTCTCCCTTGCTACTGATAGCGCTTTACGCAATTTATACTTGAAACAAAATAAAAAAAGTTTAATTGCAATTAGTAAACGCTGAAGAATGCTGCTGGAGACCCTGTAGACTGGGAACTATTTCATTGCCTAACAAGGGTAAGGCGCCATCTGGTGGCAAAAACTCTAAACCTAGAAGTTGATGTCTAAATCAAAAGTAACTTCAATTGTAACGCTGTCCAATTGATTGCCCGTAACCTAACCTCTTAGCCCGAAATCACATTTTCTCTTGTGGGTAACTGACAAAAAAAAACACTCCAGGGACAGATTTTAGGATATTTGTGGAGAGTTCCCACACAGTTTCGCATGCGTTCACTGTTTGGCAAATTACTGCACAACAAATGAATGCTTGTTTTGCTGCTGAAACCTGTATGTTTTGACCTCTGTTGCTAAAATCTGAGATGCAGAGAATGAAATTGAATTACTTCTTAGTATCTTTGGGTTACTCCTAAGTCATTCCATTGTAGCTTTGCTTTAGTGTGAATAAATCCCTATATTATATTCAAATAGTGATCCTCCACTGTATAAAATTTTACTCTTTTTATAACAAAAAAGAATGTTCTCCCCTCAATATTTAGGTGCCAAATACGTGATTATGGCCTTATCTTATCGCAGAAAATCCAAATCTGGCTAAGGTGAGTCCAAGATCAGGATATGTGACATCCTAAACACGTTGTGCCAAGTCCTTCACTGCATGAAAAGGCCAGTTTCGGAGTGTGTCCATACAAGTAAAGATCTTTGTAATGGTGACAGGTAAAAGGACAGTACAGACAAGTCGCGATATAAAACGGTTTTAACCAGTCGTAAGAAGTAAGCTCTTGACATTTCTGGAAACTCTTTAAACTTTGCACATGCAAATTAATTCTTAACACTTGTCTTTTGTCCTCATTCTAATTTCAACAGTTTACACTCAGCAGGCAACCTAAAGTTAAAAAGCAGTATACTTAGTGTTGTACCTTTGTGCAAGTGTGACCCAGTTATTTTAAAATGTTGTATACTTGTATATAATATAAATTAAATCAAATAATTGTATCCATTTTAACATACTGAAATATATTTAGTACATTATATGTTTTTAAAATATTTTTTAAAGTGCAAAAAAGTTGTTCCAAAATAATATTTTTATTGTTTACAAGTGTGTGGCTGTTTATCATGACAACAAAGGAAAAATAAAATAACAAAGTAGTCATTGAATAAAAGCCTTTATAAAAAGGCTGGTTGAGGATTCAGATTCACAAGAAGTTTGATGTTATATTGCAAAGTTCAAGAAACAATGTCAGCTGAACAATGGCAAGATCCTTGTTTGGAGATAATAATGTAAACAAAAGAACTCCCGCACAGTCTGCATAACATGCTTTAAGAATTTAATAACGTTTCGGTACCAAGATTTCAAGTTTACACTCAGCAGGCAACCTAGCTAAAGTTGGTACCGAAACGTTGTTATTAAATTCTTATTGCTAGTTATGCAGACTGTGTGCGGGAGTTTTTTGTTTACTTGAATCGACTTTTGGTCTGCTCCAACGCACCGGTCGATCTACAGGTGTGCAAAAGTTTGGTTTCAGGATATAATAATGTGAAAACCCTATGCAGATCCTCTCTATCTCCATTTGATATGACAAACAGCTTTTTACGGGGTAGGCAAATAATATCAGAAGTCATTGCAAATGAAACACTGGTCAGTTGGTTATTCTCACTCTTTTCTGTCCCTATTGATTTCCTCTCTGCTTTTGTCTTAGCTTGTGTCCACAAATTTCTTTGCACTTTGTGCACACTGCTGCATGGGCCAGTTTCTCTGTTGGCGATAATCTGCCTTGCGCTTTGACATTATAGCGACTTGACTCAAGTCCGTCATTTGATTGGACTCGAGTCCATTAGAGCAAATTATGCTTAAGGTGTTAAATAAAAAGTGCGGAGATGAGACAATGTTTTCCGATTATGGCTCAAAACTGGACGATCTCGGCACAGAATATATGTTTCGATGGCCAATCAAATTAATGGAAGTAGGAGGGCGTAGTGATGGAAAACTAAATAACCCAATCTGGCGAAGAAAACCAGGAATGAGGGCGTGACGATTTTCAATGACCAGTGAAATTAAGAGGATTGGAGTTCACTACAACCCCGCTTCTTTTTTAAACTCACTAGAACGGTTTACTCGCAATTTGGCGGTTGTAAACAAAGTCTAACATATCAGTAAAGCGTCGAGAATGCATTCCAGCTATTTCTATTCAACTCGCCAAGCCATGGAAATTGGTACTGAAAACGCGACAACAGTTCAAGGCAGTCCAAGTAATTTTCTTACTACAAATGAAGGTAAGAGTCGACTAAGAGCTTACTGTCTGTACATCAGCTAGCGGTACGTGCGGTAACGAGTTGTTTTGTGTTTCAGCTATCTAGCTTGCTGGGTACCGTTGTTACTTACAGAAAGGAATATTATGCGCATTGTAACTAGATAACTAACCCTAATAAAACATTATATAGAAATATTTATACAAATACATACCTAGCAAATTAACCAGACTATTGACTGTATTTCTAACAGCTTGCTCCACGGAAGGCCCGGGGCCTGGTCTTCTCGAGCAAGGCGAAATATATTATCTGTAAATTGAACGTTTAACTACAGTACTTATGTTAATTTTGTGCGGTTTGTAATTTTATTAGAATTTTTATCATTTGCTAATTGCGAGGATGTACCCCATTTTCATAGCGTGCGGTCGGGGACCTACACAATACTGCTGGCGAGGATGAAAAGTATAGGCCGCATGAACGGTGAATGTGAATTTATATTACTTTTTAAAAAAAAAATAGTCAAAAGAAATAAACCAATAAGTGTGTGGTGGTTGCCTGAAATGGAACATGCATCATGCAAATGTATTAAATAAGGTTAGTCTTAGGTTGTCTGGATTGTGGGCTTTGGGGAGGAATAATTTGGCGGGAATAACACTACAATAAACACTACCTAGTTATATAAATTGGTTAACACCTTGTTATTGAGTTTAACTTGTTAATTACCATTTATCTATAGACATGTATTTAAGTGTAGAAGGGGCATGGCAAAAATATTTTCACATTTATTGTTTTACTGCATTTGTTGAAGATGTACATCAACTGCGATAGATGGCTCCAATACTGTACTGAAAAAGCAATGTTTTGTCTTTCATATCTCATGTAGAACAGGCGACACAACACCGGTGTGCTGGGATTAGTGGTAAATCAGATTAGTCTAAAATGTATTGATGAAGAATGGAGCGGGACTGTCTTTGAAGGTAAGAAATAGCCTGACTGCAAACTCTAACATTGAGTTAAGGATTATAAAGCATACTATAATTGCTAAAACACCTCACATGACTTCTCAGATACAGCTGCAAGCCGATTCTGGACACAAAGGGAGAAACATTGTTCACAGGACAAAGCAGCAAAAAGGGACATCAGCGGACACGGCACTGCAAGCGACAGGTTTGTTTATGAATGTGTAGAAAGAAAAAACATGTTTTGAGAATGTTTGTTTTATATTTGATTGGAAGTGATGACTAGATTATCTTACAAAATAAATAAAATAAGGCCACATCTAAAATGGGTGTATATCCCTTTTTATATGAAGGTAAAACAGCGACAAGTTTTTTATTTATAAAAAAATGTTGCAGACTTGTAAAAAAGATTTGCAAACTTGGAATTACTTTTGTAGTTGTATAAAAAATGTGTATAGTATAACTAACTTGATATTTGGAATCTTGCAACTCATTAATAACACTTGCCAACGTAAAATACGGCCACTCAAAGTTTTGTTACTAAAATTTCACTAGAACTGTGACAAAATGATTTGTATTTGTAAATCACAGTCTGCAGTAGTATGTTTCATAGCGTTTACAAGCGGATAATATCATCACTATGATATTATCACTATGAGTTGAAACCGGTTGAAACTCTGGCACTGTGTTCCAGAATCTGCTCAGATTGGTTAAAAGGTGAAAATGTTATATTCACAATGTATTCAGTTAATTGGAAGAAAAAGGCCTGCGAATCAGTCCTCGAGGGTATATCCGCTTGCAAATGCTGTGAAATGTATTACAACAGACTGATTTACAAATAAAAATAAATCCATCATAGTTCTAGCAAGATTTTAGTGACAAAACTGTGTGTCTGTGTTTTACGTTTGCAAGTGTTATTAATGATTTCAAATATCAATTTGGTTACAAGTATGCACATTTTTTATACACCTACAAAAGTAATAACTAGTTTGGAGATCTTTTTTACAAGTGTGCAAAATATTTTATGAATAAAAAAACTCATGTCGCTGTTTTACCTTCATAATTTTAATATGTATGTGAATTTATCCTAACGCCTTTAGCTTCCTTAAATGTGAAGCGTACGACTTGCTGTAATGTTTGGACTGCTCTAGATGTTTACAGTTTGACATTGTACCGTTTTGACATTGTCAATTTATTGTCTACTGTACTTTCACAGGCTTTGGCTAGTTGGCTGAAAGAACTCTTGGCTGAAGAGAAGTTGCATTTTGCCGGGGCAACTGAGGACATGATGTCTGATATGGAGACTGACCTGGTGGATTTTTGGTTTCCTCTCCTAGCTAGCGCTCTGCTGAGTTTGAGTACCTGATCAAATCAGCTGACGAATGAAGGAGAGCCAACCGCTCTTAATGGGGAGAAGAGGCGTTGCCAAAACGACCACCACAGCCCTACCCTGGACACCTGCTTGCTCAGAACATTTAAAGAGAAGAGAAGCTGTGGTTTACCGGGCAACTGAAGACTTGATGTCTGGTGTGGATACTGGATTTTTGGTTTCCTGATCAAATTAGCTGACCAGCGGAGGTCACTTGAACTGGACTGATTTACACACACACACACACACACACACTCAAGTCTAAATTACTGCTACCAGACACTCTACTTTATATAGTTTTTAGTATATTTATTAGCGTGTAGTTATATTGTTGTCCATTACTTAAAATGTTTAGCCTTTCTATTGGTGCATTGCTGTGAGGTTAGCATTGCGTAAATGTTTTATTCACATTGACAATTTATTTTCTATTGTTACTCAATCTGTACATTATTCCAAACTTTTGGCTGCCAGTGTCCTTTTGAGAACTTTCTATTCTTGTATTGCTGTGTGGGAACCTGCAAGCAAGTATTTCCACTTTAAACGTAACTATTTGCACTATCTTTAATTACATTGCTGTTTTTAGTAATGTGTCCCAATATTTATTTGATTTGAATTAATATACGTCACATATTTTCTTGTAACCCTGTTAAATTGTATGTATACTTTAAAGAACATTCTGTTGCTGCATCGCTGTGAGGGTACATACAAGCATTTTCTTGTCGAACTTGTTTACACTACTTTGATAATTGTGCAACTGTTTATTTGTACACATTCATTGTGAAATACTGTATTTTTTGTACTTAAAATAAAAGCATTTTACTGGTATATGCTGTGACTTAATAAACATGGGGGGGCGTAGGGAAAAGAATGGGGGGAGGGGTGGAAAGGGGGGGTTATGGGGTAAAAGTTGCGAAATATCCTAATGTCTTTACTGGTGGACACTCGTTAAAAGTCAAGGTCTGGAATTATTGCCAGTCACAATCTGTCCTCCATTGATATGTTAATACCTCACAGTAGGGGGTGGGGTTGTAACAATGGTGAGGTCTCTGTGTCGCGATATGTGCTAATGCCCAGTGGTGGGGTTTCCTTAAAAGTAGGGAAGAGTAGAAGTATGTCGCATGCTGGAGCTGTTGCCAGTCAGGATTCTAACTGTTCTTGACTTGATAGTTCTTTTGCGGTTCCTCTTCGTGAAAAGTCACAACATAAACCGGCTTTGGAGTGTTGAGTAATTAAAGACTAGTTCTCACGACTGGCCTGGAATTGGCAACATTCGTAAGAGGTGTCAAGATAACTAGGACTACAAAACAGGTATTTGGTGCAGTGCTTCTACTTCTTATCACGCTAGCTGCTCAACCAGAATTTAGGCCGGAACCAACAACCACAACTGTTTGCGGGAACCCAGCCCGCCACAAGTAATTGCTTGGGCATGTGGTAAGGCAATCCTTTCCGATCATCCCTCCTCCAACCTGATCTTTGCTGAGCCAACTTGGGACCAGTGTTTTGAGGGACCACCGTGTTCTGTTACTATGATGTGACCAGGATAAGAACCTTTAATGATGTAGCTGTTGGTAAACTTGGGAGTCCCACCTTTGCATGTTTCTATTGGGGACTGTGAGTTGTAAGTTTACAAACCCACAGGAGCACATAAAAATTACCCATACTGAAATAATATCCCCTTCTTTTTGTCCCACTGGTAGGGAGAGACAGACAGTTGGAGGGGTGAGTCAGACAGATATGAATCAGCAAAAAAATACATTATATTGATTCTTTTATTTCATTCCCTCAATCTCTGTTCCTCCACAAACAAGTAAGCCTATATAACTTTTTTCTTTCAATGTTTTCACCCCAATTCCATGCCCAGCACAGATGGGGATCTCAAGTCTGTATACTGGAACTATACACAAATACATACAGTATATTATCTGTATACATATTTCAGTTATATAGTGGAGATTGAAATGCAAAGAAAATAAGAAAAAATGTATGCACACAAAGAGGATATACGTACAATGCCACAACAATTGTTTGTCAGATGAAAAAGGTGATAAAGACTTGTCTGAGGTGTGTCTTGGTGTCTGTGTACGTGCATGTGCATACTGAAGTGAGGGGTTTGAAAGAGTTGGTGGGCAGGCTTTTTGGGATTGTCACGGAAGTCTAACCGCAAACAAGCTCTAAAATGTGCCATTTGAAGGCGCTAATATTTGTCTCGCTCAATTCAAGACTATTTTCTACGTATGCATTGTATTCCTTCATTGGTTTAGAATTTCTTACCATTATCTTACCATTTTGGCAAACGTGTGGAGCTCAAGCTGCGGCTTTGTAAACATTCAAATGTATAAAGCTTTTCAGCAAACGTTCAGAAACAAATCCAACTTTTTGGGTGCAACATACCGTATTTAGATTGTTTTCTCAGACACTCAAACATGCTTACTGACCATTCTACTAAAAAAACATTATTTAACCTTTTCACAACAGTCTTCAAGCTCTCAACTTACACTACAGTACATTAATGTAGTTTGAGTTAATTTGTCTGCACTATTTTAGGCGTTCTTGCATTATAAAAAAAAACATGCATAGAACAAATCTGAGAATGTGACTGAAATCAAATGGGACAGGAAGCTAGCATCCATTCTCTATAGAAGGGTCATCAAGGATCTCCTGTTTTTAAGAGAACCTATCTTCTGTATGGCTCAACGGGTAGATCATGATGCTTGGAGTGCCAGGATTTTGGTTTTGAATCCCTGAGTCACCCATAGTTAAAATGTATGGATCAATGACTGTAAGTTACTTTGGTGAAAAGCATCTGTAAAATGGCATTTATGCTTACTGATGACAGCAGATTGCTTTTGAAATTATATAAACTACAATACATGGTGTTTTCCTTAAGGGTGAACAAGTCATTTGGATGGACTATTACATCAAAATTCTCCACTATTTCTTTGAAATTATTTTTGATTGCACCTTAACTCAAAATGAATGAATGCTGTCTTCTCCTTTGCTAAGGGTCTCCTAGTCTACAGAAACGATTGCCATTGTTAGATACAGACAAGAAATGTAAAGTACAGTACACTTTCTTACTGTTGTACTCATCAGTTTGCATACCCTGGCAGAAATTGTGAAATTTTGGCATTGATTTTGAAAATATGACTGATCATGCAAAAAAAGTATTTTATTTAAGGATAGTGCTCATATGAAGCCATTTATTATCACATAGTTGTTTGGCTCCTTTTTAAATCATAATGATAACAGAAATCACCCAAATGGCCCTGATCAAAAGTTTACATACTCTTGAATGTTTGGCCTTGTTACAGACACACAAGGTGACACACAGGTGAAAATGGCAATTAAAGTTAAATTTCCCACACACCTGTGGCTTTTTAAATTGCAATTAATGTTTGTGTATAAATAGTCAATGGGTTTGCCAACTCTCACGCAGATGCACTGAGCAGGCTAGATACTGAGCCATGGGGAGCAGAAAAGAACTGTCAAATGACCTGCGTAACAAGGTAATGGAACTTTGTAAAGATGGAAAAGGATATAAAAAGATATCCAAATCCTTGCAAATGCCAGTCAGTACTGTTCAATCACTTATTAAGAAGCGGAAAATTCAGGGATCTCTTGATACCAATTCAAGGCCAGGTAGACCAAGAAAGATTTCAGCCAAAACTGCCAGAAGAATTGTTTGGGATACAAAGAAAAGCCCACTGGTAACATCAGGAGAAATACAGGCTGCTCTGGAATAAGATGGTGTGTTTGTGTCAAGGAGCACAATACGACGATACTTGAACAAAAATGAACTGCATGGTCGAGTTGCCAGAAAGAAGCCTTTACTGCGCCAATGCCACAAAAAAGCCTGGTTACAATATGCCCGACAAAACCTTGACACACGTAACAGCTTCTGGCACCCTGTAATTTGGAGTGACGAGACCAAAATAGAGCTTTATGGTCACAACCATAAGCGCTATGTTTGGAGAGGGGTCAACAAGTCCAGTAGTGAACAGAATACCATCTGTGAATACCATCTGTGAAGCATGGTGGTGGCTCACTGATGTTTTGGGGGGGGGGGGCTCTAAAGACACGGGGAATCTTGTGAAAATTGATGGCAAGATGAATGCGGCATGTTATCAGAAAATACTGGCAGACAATTTGCATTCTTCTGCACGAAAGCTGCGCATGGGACGCTCTTGGATTTTCCAGCATGACAATGACCCTAAGCACAAGTTGACCCTCCAGTGGTTACAGCAGAAAAAGTTGAAGGTTCTGGAGTGGCCATCACAGTCTCCTGACCTTAATATCATTGAGCCACTCTGGGGAGATCTCAAACGTGCGGTTCATGCAAGACAACCAAAGACTTTGCATGACCTTGGTGCATTTTGCCAAGACGAATGGGCAGCTATACCACCTGCAAGAATTTGGGGCCACATAGACAACTATTACAAAAGACTGCACACTGTCATTGATGCTAAAGGGGGCAATACACAGTATTAAGAACTAAGGGTATGCAGACTTTTAAACAGGGGTCAGTTCATTTTTTTCTTTGTTGCCATGTTTTGTTGTATGATTGTGCCATTCTGTTATTACCTACAGTTGAATATGAATCCCATAAGAAAAAAAATATATGTTTTGCCTGCTCACTCATGTTTTCTTTAAAAATGGTGCAATATTACCAATTCTCCAAGGGTATGCAAACTTTTGAGCACAACTGTATAATCTCTTCCTGGAACTTTTATCGGAATAATACATTTGCCCTAAATCATCTCGTCTCAGTTGTGATTTTTTTGTTAGGCTGAACAAATTCACATGAACTATTTACTACTTATTAAAGCAAATGAAAGTCTGGGAAAATCATTCAGATATAATTTAAATCATATTCCTAATTTCTGTGAAGTACTACACTGTATCAATCCATTCCACACACATTTTATGTACCAAACAAACACTCTGTTGAGTCCAAGTTCATATTCATTAGGGCACAGCACAGCAATTTTATTTTTACTAGTGTTTATTATTGGGAAAATTCCTGTAGGTCCTTCCCCATATAGGCTTGTTTGCTTGTTAGTGAAGCACTGTATCCCATTGGGTAACATTTCAAAATTCTGATGTTATTATTACTCTGTGCACTGAATACTGCATGTCTTCATTCCCATCTCTCAAACAGCACAGTTATTGGATGAATCAAGCTTGGCTTTGTTTATTTTTCTGTTGTTTCCAAAGCCTCTAAAATTCCTTGAGTCCTGTCAAGGATAAATGCATAGGGGACAGACGAATATGAACTTATTAGGTTTAAAATTAATCTTAAAATGGAAATGTATCATGACAGCTATAAGCTTCCATAAGATGGGAGAGATACTAAAATATTGGTTTGGCTACAGTAGATATTCTCCAGCATTTGAAATGGACAGACAGAACCAAGTGGGAATGGTAGACCGTATCAGCTTGACACATCCAAAACGCCAGGACACAGCCCATGGCAGACATCTTTGGGAAGACAGAAGAGTACAGGATGTTGGACCAGAGTTCATTAACTGTTTGAAATCTTTCAAATAAATTCAGTGTTTGTTTTGGCCTACCCAAAGTGCCTAAAAGGCTACTATTTTGCAATACCTGTTCCGCATACACTGTACATAAATAATAAATATCTGCCTCTGAATAATGGACAATTTACATTATTCTTATTTTTTTCAGCTTCAAGCATATTTTTCAATGAGGAATTCACAGTTTTAATCATCAAATACATTGTAGTAATCGCCATTCTTCGGTACAGCTGCAGTATCCCTTTATAAAATCCCATCCCACTCTGAAAAATACCCTGCCGAAAATACTATCCACAGCCTCTCCGTTCAAAAACTGAACACACTGAAGTTCATAGAATGACTTATCACATCCACATTTTCTTAACATTGATCATTATGCTCTCACGCTCTCTCTTTCGGACACAGTATTTGGGCTGATAACAAATACTGGGGGAAAAACCTGAATGATTTTTGAAGCGCAGGTAGGGACACATTCAAGCTCCATTGCATCTGTAATATCACAAAGGCCCAATACCAAAGCCTAGACAGTACTCTGAGTACATTCTATTCTAGCCAATACAGGGCAGCCACAGATGAATTGATACAACACAAAGTGACCAAATAAAAGATGCCAAGAATATGGCTCAAAAAAGTTGACACATAAATATTGGCAACAATGAATAGATGTTTCCATTAATCAAATCTTCCTAAATGACAAGGTTTAAGAGGTGTTTGGATAAAACCTAAGCACAATGTTGAGATGGCGTTTAACATGTTACTGCAGTGGATTAAATAACAGTGTTTATTTGTATACTGTTGTGCCTATTTAGAAATGCTCTGTGGGACAATAATCCCCACAAGTGATTGCCCAACATCTTGTCAACATGCAGCCAAATATTTAGCAGACATTGTACACCCATCTGTCTTCAGAGCCAAACATGGTTATTAAATATTTATAATAAAACCCGCCGGCGGGACCACTAGTGGGTGCTGATTTTGCTGATTTTTTGTCTCTAAAGGAAGACTGGTGTGAGAAATCTGCACAGTTTTTTGCTACATATTGCCAAGATGTTCAGCAATCACTAGATGGGACTGAGCATATCTGAATAGTTACCACAGGGTATGGAAAAACACTCTGCGCCACTTAAACCACTGCAGCATGGTTAAGTATTGGTTAGGGCCAAAACTGACCTATTTCTGGAAGAATGTTGCGTTATCGGAACATACTGTGTACCTCTGCAAAGACAGACCACTTTCTCATTCTTACAAGCTAGAAACGTAACCAGTAATCCAATACATTCTCAGTGCTGCTAACAGCTATAGCTAGCTCCCCTGTCCACAAATGAAATCAAGGGGGGGAGGGGCAACTCTACAAATAGTAGAACATGCCTTAGAAAACATGAACACACAAACACAAACATAGAAACACAACACCATGGCACAAGCTCTCAGGGAAACCTGCCCTGATACACCATGGAAGCCTGGTAAAAATCTGCCCTGACTGCAATACTTCTACAAAAAAATACATAGGTCATTATAATTGACACACACACACACACACACACACACACACACAC
>JACXGI010010472.1:0-21741 GCA_016801175.1 Esox masquinongy
GTCTCAACTCTGTTGTATCGGTACAAGGCTGCTATTTGTGTTCATCTGGGTCTCTGCAGTTAACCGTCAAGTGTCCGCTTGGGTCTTCGCTGAATGCGTGACTGCGAGCGAGCCTGGTGAACCCTGGTGTTCCATTCATCTTCATCCTTTAGGAATATTAGATGGAACCCTTTAGAACCCTTTAGAATGGCTTGGGGTGGTCACCTGCCACGATGATGACAAAGCCTGGCAGATTGACGGACGTATGAAGAACCGGTCATATGGTCAGAGAGTGGATCATAACTGTGCCCATTGTTGTATATGTGCCACTCAAATCAGCCAGCTTTGTCCATTTCTCAGATAGATAATCTGATTGCAGGAGACTTAATGAACAAAGACGTATTACAAGAGCCTTAAAACGGGAATAAAGATTTAGAAACAAAGTCATTGTTGGTGTGGTGCCTCGTAGAAATTCTTTACATTCAAAAACGTTCAACTATAATTTCGGCCAATCTATTTTCACCTTGCACAAAAAATACAGAATAGGGGTACGACAGCTTGCCTAGGAACTGTTCCCCTAGGCAAGCTGGGACCAGCCTAGGGGACCAGTTCAATTAGATTTTGCATTACAGCGGATATAAAAAGTCTACACACCCCTGTTAAAATGCCAGGTTTTCGTGATGTAAAAGAATGAGACAAAGATAAATCATGTCAGAACTTTTTCCACTTTTAATGTGGCCTATAATGTGAACAATTCAATTGAAAAACAAACTGAAATCTTTGAGGGGGAAAAATGAAAAATAAAAACCTTACAAAAACCTGGTTGCATAAGTGTGCACACCCTCTTATAACTGGGGATGTGGATGTGTTCAGAATTAACCAATCACATTCAAACTCATGTCAAATAGAAGTCATTACACACCTGCCATCATTTAAAGTGACTCTGTTTAATCACAAATAAAGTTAAGCTGTTCTAGTAGGATTTTCCTGACATTTTCTAAGTTGCATCTCAGTGCAAAAGCCATGGTCCGCAGAGAGCTTCCAAAGCATCAGAGGGATCTCATTGTTGAAAGATATCAGTCAGGAGAAGGGTACAGAAGAATTTCCAAAGCATTAGATATACCATGGAACACAGTGAAGGCAGTCATCATCAAGTGGAGAAAATATGGCACAACAAAGCCATTACCAAGAACTGGACGTCCCTCCAAAATTGATGAAAAGACGAGAAGAAAACTGGTCAGGGAGGCTTCCAAGAGGCCTAGAGCAACATTAAAGGAACTGCAGGAATTTCTGGCAAGTACTGGCTGTGTGCTACATGTGACAACAATCTTCCATATTCTTCATATGAATGGGCTATGGGGTAGGGTGGCAAGATGGAAGCCTTTTCTTACAAAGAAAAACATCCAAGCCCGGCTGAAGTTTGCAAAAACAAACATCAAGTCTCCCAAAAGCAAGTGGGAAAATGTGTTATTGTCTGATGAAACCAAGGTTGAACTTTTTGGCCATAATTCCAAAAGGTGTTTGGCACAAAAACAACACTGCACATCACCCAAAGAACACCATACCCGCTGTGAAGCATAGTGGTGGCAGCATCATGCTTTGGGGCTGTTTTTCTTCAGCTGGAACCAGGGCCTTAGTCAGGGTGGAGGGAATTATGAACAGTTCCAAATACCAGGCAATTTTGGCACAAAACCTTCAGGCGTTCGTTAGAAAGCTGAAGATGAAGTTCACCTTTCAGCAAGACAACGACCCAAAGCACACGTCCAAATCCACAAAAGCATGGTTTCACCAGAAGAAGATTAATGTTTTGGAATCGCCCAGCTAGAGCCCAGACCTGAATCCAGTTGAACATCTGTGGGGTGATCTGAAGAGGGCTGTGCACAGGAGATGTCCTCGCAATCTGACAGATTTGGAGCGCATTTGCAAAGAAGAGTGGGCAAATATTGCCACATCAAGATGTGCCATGCTTATAGACTCCTACCCAAAAAGACTGAGTGCTGTAATAAAATCAAAAGGTGCTTCAACAAAGTATTAGTTTAAGTGTGCGCACACTTATGCAACCAGGTTATTGTGAGTTTTTTATTTTTATTTTTCCCCCTCAAAAAGATTTCAGTTTGTTTTTCAATGGAATTGTTCACTTTATAGGTCACATTAAAGGTGGAAAAAGTTCTGACATGATTTATCTTTGTCTTATTCTTTTACATCACAATAACCTGGCATTTTAACAGGGGTGTGTAGACTTTTTATATCCACTGTACATTAGATGTTATGTAATTGCTTAGGATCTAAAACCCCAAAATGATCCTTGATCAGTACTTCTGTTCTGAGGTGCTTAATGATTGATGTGTCCAGGTTCTGTGGAAGCTCTGCTGACTCCAGACCCAGTGTGACTCCAGAACCTGTGTGACTCCAGAACCTGTGCGACTCCAGAACCTGTGCGACTCCAGACCCAGTGTGACTCCAGACCCAGTGTGACTCCAGAACCTGTGAGGTGTTCTCTCCATTTCAGTTTTGCATAGAAAAACATCAAGATCCATTATTAAAGTAGTGTTAGGTTAAGGTGGTATAGTATGAGTTATGGCAGCATTGTAATGATAATGCTAAAACCCATGTAACTTGCATGGCAAAATTATCTCAATTCTGCAAACATATTTTTTGCGGGGTTGGCAAAAAAGCCCTCACCTTAACCACTAGTTGGGAAACTTTACCCTTCACCCCACAGAGCCAGAATGTAACCAATTCTAGATATGTATTTAACTTTAACATTTGAATAATTTAGTAGATGTTTTTTTATCCGCAGCTACTTGAACGTGTCGGTAAGGCTAATGTGTCCTAGCACGGACATCGCCGTTGGAGGCATCCACCAGTTTAATGTAGTCAACTGGGTGGGTCTTCCAAATTACTCAAAATACAACTGATTGTACAATCCTCTGAAAGGGCCTATCAACTGCCGCCTGTGCAGACCATGTCATCACTGACCTCACCCACCCTGGTCACCCATGGTTATGAATATATTCCCGTAGGCAGAGGACAGGTGGGCAGTCCAGGTCAACTATGACCAAAGAATCTTGCCACCTAAACTTTATTTGCCCGTGCCGTGGCCCTCAGCAATCGGCCTTATGTCCCATAGAGACTAACAAGACTGTTCACCACATCAAGACACCTCTTAATTGTTAACTAGGCAGCTGCAAAGTACAGCACCCGAAACTCTAGTCACCTCCCTTCAACCAGATAGATGCATATGCTGGAAATGAGAGATCTGTAGAAATGTACATGAACTGTAAATGAAGGTATAACACATTCATACCTTACCTCACCATCTCCCAGTGCATCTTTGCTGTAATACTTGGCTCATCTGTAAAAGAGACCGTGCCCGTCTCGGCTTGAAATCCCTGTGTAAATAAAGGTTGAATGAATAAATAAAAAATATAATTCAGTTATATTTTAACTTTTATGCGTATCAAAGAAAGGTGATTATAATTAATTGGCAGACCATGATGACCCGGTTAGTGACATGATCACCGCTCTAACCAGGTAATCACAGCTCTAACCGGGTAATCACAGCACTAACCAGGTAATCACAGCTCTAACCGGGTAATCACAGCAATAACAGGGTAATCACAGCTCTAACCAGGTAATCACAGCTCTAACCGGGTAATCACAGCACTAACCAGGTACTCACAGCTCTAACCGGGTATCACAGCAATAACAGGGTAATCACAGCTCTAACCGGGTAATCACAGCTCTAACAGGGTAATCTCAGCTCTAACCGGGTAATCACAGCACTAACAGGGTAATCACAGCAATGACAGGGTAATCACAGCTCTAACCGGGTAATCACAGCACTAACCAGGTAATCACAGCTCTAACCAGGTAATCACAGCACTAACAGGGTAATCACAGCTCTAACCGGGTAACCACAGCTCTAACCGGGTAATCACAGCAATAACAGGGTAATCACAGTTCTAACCGGGTAATCACAGCACTAAAAAGAAATGTACAAGTCAGTCATTTAGCAGTCTTATTTAGAGCAACCACAGGTTGACTGTTTTGCTCAAGGACAGACCATTATTCTCCATTTACAGCTCTGGGATTTGATTAGGAAACCCTTTGGTTACTAGTCAGATGCTCCATTACTCAGTCTAAACCCTAGGTTGGCTCTCCCAAACTCTCCTCTTTCTATCTCAACACCATAAACACACAGAGACACGTGTGATAGACAGTTCCAAGCACCAGAGGGAGACAAAGTTTTTAAAACGGAAGACAGGATGTAAAGGACATTATTCACAACTTTTCCCCAAAATCTTAATAGACCTTTTCATTTTCTGCTTGCAACATAACATGACCCCTCACAACAGGTAGGTCCTACACAACCTCCAGAGACTACAGGAAGTAATAGCTCTTCCGAAAAGAACATTTTTGAAAACTATGTTGCCCAGTTCACGCCCTGACAGTCAAGTTAATCTTCTAATATTACACATATTGAACATGGTTTTGGTGATGGCTGTAAAGCATGATATGGTGTAGCATTTACTCTTAGAGTACTACGGTTCCTTCCTATTACCATCTTTATAACAAGTGTAGCCCGACTTAGACGATAATTTGAGGGAGTGCTGGGTGGACTGACTCAAATGAACGACATGAGTCCAAGGACTCGTTCTTTTTTCTGGACGATTCAAAAAGATCCGGATCAGTAAAGTGAGTCGAACTTCCCATCATTAGACATCAACACTTTTCTTATGCGAATTATCATGTGTCAGTGGTGGATTAGACTTTGTGCAGACTCACTTAGTGCTGTCCCCTCCTCTATCCTTTTCAGGAAGTGTTGCAGTGCTAAACAAAACGACACTGATTGGACTAATCACCAGTGAGAGGTGTTCTAAAGTTGTGCTAATTCGGGTTTACAAGTAACAGCCGCGTCGTTTCACCTGCTGCCTATTGCGGCAGATGCAGCGGAGCAGTGTAAATACGGCTCGACAAACTCCTTTCTTGCAACTGTCTGTTGACATTCCAAATGGCACTCTATTTCTTATGTGGGGGACTGCTTTTGACCAGGGCGCTCAGAAACCTACACTCTGTAGGGAATAGGGTGCCGTTTGTGACAGCAGTTCTCCTGTCTGTCTGAACTACTTACAGAGACCACTCTCCTCACCACTAAGGAATTTACAATTCGTCCGTGTCAGGCTCTTTGGAGTTGCTGGCAGATAGTGTTGGTATTGATTTAGTTTCGAAGCCCGCACTAACTTCTTATTTACAGCATGGTGTTAACTTGTCTTGGGAAAAGGCCATCCGCTAAGAGCTCATGAACTGAGGCTTTTAAGATGTGTTCTAAATGTCAGTCTGTTCCCTACATGGTGCACTAGCCTACTTTTGACCAAGACCCAAGGGGAGACAATAGTGAACACGTTTCTGTTGGTTTCTCCCTTTCATGGTCTGTGTGTCGACCGAGTTGCTATGTCTCAGCTCTTTTATGAAGTAGGCCGATGTTTTACTTTATTAATTGACTGACTTGTCAAATACTAAAATTAAATGGATACACTTCATGTTTCCTCTTTAACTCTTTTGTAGAATATTTAAGCAATGAGGCATAATAGGTTGTGGTAGGCTATATGTCCCTGGCTAAAGTCCTTAGCGAAGGTACATTGGACATACACCACAAATCCCCTGACATGTTTTACTGGTATTACAAACCCGTTACCAAGGCAATTAGAATAGTAAAAAGTCATGTTTGGTCATTCCCATGGTATGGTCTCATGTTCCAAGGTTTTCCGCCAATCAGCATTCAGGGTTAGAACAACCTTGATTATAATACAAGATAAAACGTTATAATAGTCTTATTATGAATTAAGATGCAGCACTAAAAAAACATTTCCATAGGCAAAACTGCGCGGTATTAAGCAATATATGCCCCTTTCTCAATCGTATTTTATGAAAATTAACTTCAAAGCCTGAGAAACAGTAGCATGCTATAGCTAAACATCTTCGAACAGGAGGGAGAAAGAGAGAAAGGGAGAGAGAAAAAAAGTGAGAGAGGGGGCTGCGTCTCTTGGCATCTCCCCAACCCCTATCTCTTTTCACGACTGCCAACCCGTCTATAGTTATTCCAGGAATGTGTTGAACATGGCTGCCGCTATGAAGGCACAGAAAACGGGACTGTTGGAACTTCGAGTTACGGTGGACCGTTGGATCCGAGTGTTAGCCACACTTACCGAGGAGACTTTAACCGTGAGCCCCGGAGAGGTTACTGAAGAACTAGTGAAATCCAACTCAACTCCCGCCGGTTCCATTAACGGAGACCCAGCCAACCTCAGCTCCTCTCCTGTCCCAGAAACGATCACCAACGTTAAACGCACCGTACGAGTTACTAAGCAAGATGTGGGAGGACTTGGAATTAGTATTAAAGGTACGTTCAGTATAGTGCGCAATCAAACAACACTGTAAAACATGTTTGTTCAGTTTCCCAAGTGTAATTAAGTAGGCTCCCGGACATTTAGGTATTATCAAACTATACGTAAATGCGTAAAGTACCAAAGTGACCCCTCGCGGAAAACTTTCACTTTTTGAAGGTCAGTAATTACGTTAAAGGTTTGATACCTTAGTGAACCAGTGCACATTTTGTCCATAGGCCTAGCACAAAGTTATTCAGTAGGGTAACCTGCCGTGGTAAAGTTAGCTTGATGTTCGATATTTGACACATATTCATACATTCAAAGCTCAATTGCTCGCCAACAACTTAAGCTACTGTGTTCAGGTAAATCTCTTTATGAAAGAAAAAATGTACAACAGTGCACACGTCTTGTTTTCTTGATTACGACCCGAGTTTTAAAATGGCAGAAGACATTTATGTTGACACTGTAGGCAAACTTCACATAACCAATGCAAGTCGTAAGGAACCGTCAACAAAGTGCATCATCGCAATTAACAAATCTCAGCAACTCTGAGTATATCAGCTAAAAACATCATAAGGGATACATGCTGCTAATGATAGTGTTCTTGACATTTATGTTAATGTCGATTTTTTATAAACATTTGTATAAAATATAATGCAAAGGTTAGAATGTCAATAGCTCCTTTGTCACATGACCTAGATGCTTCAAATCAATGTATTCTTCAGATGGAAGGTCATCGCATTACACAGCTGATGATAGATTCTTTATATTTTCAGTAGCTTTTTCACCATGTGACTGAGACATGATTTTAATAGCAGATTATTCGGTGGATTGTTGCACAGGCTTTGATTTTCCCCAAATATCATAAAAAAGGTTTCTAAAAATTCATATATATGACAAACTCGCTTGGAAATTCAATAGCTCGCTGATCCCATGACCTAGATGTTTAAAGTCAAGTTTGTCTGCTTCAGAAGGAAAGGCCACACATTGCACAGCCTTTGGTTTTCCAGTTAAGCGCTCACACAATTTTATATAAATATATAAATCTTTAGATTTTCAATAGCCTTTTGACCCTGTGACTTGGAAACCTGATGTCAAAGGTGTATTATACGTTACATAGTCAGACATGTTGCACCCTTTGTTTTTTCCTTAATGGATTCACATTGTTTTTAAAAAATATAATTTTGTCAAAATCACATTCAAAATCAATGGGTGCTTTGTCACATGACCTAGAGGCCCGGTGGAGGGCACATGCACCCCTGGCGGTGGCTCCTGACTTTAGCTATCCTAAGCCATAGAAATGCAAACCCAGAGGGACAAATACCGCCGGGAAAGATGCAAAGTGTAATTGGACCGGAACCCCCAGGTCTGCTCCAGACAACTCGGAGGCCAACCGTGCAGACACTGCTGGTGAGTGGATCTAAAGGGAGGGGTGGAAGGAACGGGGAACACGGATATCATGCGTATAGTGGGACCTCATAGACGGAGCCCCTGTGGCTGAGACCCTTCGGTCTCACTTTCCGAAACGAGTCAGCCGACTGCTGGTTAGAGACCATTATGTGCATTTTGGCCATCGGGAGTGCAAACGGGCCTGGCATCACCTATAAATTATGGCCCCACACATGCCGGATATACGTCTTACTCCCAGGCCCGGAGATGCCGAAAAGGAGAGTTGGACTGGCCTTGCTCAGTGACCTGGGCTTTGCTCAATGGATGGAAGTGAATGTTGTCACCACACCCAAAATCCAGCTCTCAGGGCCATGGATGCATAATTTGAGCGTCCCACATGTTTTATGCCTCTCCGGCTTGGAGAGGTGATTTCCGCTTGTGCAGCATCAAAATGGCTGACCGAAAGAGAAACTTACGGTCACATGTTGAAAAATGCTATTGAAAATGTGAAGTTAAAAATATTTATATAAAACTGTGTAAGTGCTGCTGTTTGAACTGCTGTTCAATTTGTGGCCCTTCCCTCTGAAGATGACAACATTGAGTTCAAGCATCTAAGTCATGTGATCGTGGAGGTACTGAATTTCAAAGTAATTTAGTCAAATATTTATGTTTAAACTGAATGACTTTTTGGGGAAAACTAAAAGCTATGCAACATGCCATCCTATGTAGGGAATAATCTACCATTAAAATGATGTGACTAAGTCATATGGGGAAAAACCTATTAAAAATGTAAAATTTGAAATATTTATATAAAATTGTGCAGGTGCTTAACTGAAAAACAGCTGTGCAATGTGTAGCCGTTCTTTCTGAAGAATACAGTGTTGATTCTAGGCCATGGGATCAAACAGCTATTGAAACTCTAACCTGTGCATTATATTTGAAGATAAGTGTGCATAGAAAATGTATGAGAATTTATATTAACAACAAAGTCAAGCAAACTGTAGTGAGCAGCATATTTCCCTTTCTTTCTGAACGGTTTGAAGTTTGTACGTGATGTATTCAGAGTTTTTTAAATTTAAAAATGTTGATGATGCACTTTGTTGACTGTCCCTTGCGACTCGCACAGAATTTGCTCAGGCTGCCTACATTTCTGCCAACAACGTCTCGTGCCATCTTAAGCCTGTGCAGTGCTGTACACACCCTTTCTATCATAAAAAAGATTAACCCAAAGTCTGTAGCTTAAGCCGTTTTGCGACCTATTGAGCTTTGAATGTCTTGAATGGATGGTCAAACATTGAGCGTCAATCTGACTTTACCACAGTGGGTAACCGAACATATCTCAAACTGAGCTGGCCAACTGGTTATTTTGGAAGCTATCCCACTGTACAAAGAACTGTAGTTCTCTAGAAACGTCATGTTGAACTAACTATCTAAACATGAGGTACTGTGTGGCAGGTTGAAGGCGACTTAGTAGGTTGGTTGGTTAATTCATCAGGATGCATGGGCATGAAATGTAGTTTCCACGCGGATGTGCAAATTGGCGTATATTAAAGTGTATATGGATACAATACAATAGTAATACGAGCATCAGTGTGTAAATCAGTACAACACCAAGGGAGTGAAATGCTTTCTAATGTCACCCCATGGGTATAAGGAGTTTAAACTGCCATTTAAGATGATGATGGCAATATGCATTGAACTAGTATGCGTCAAAGGTCCATATGGTTTATTGAATCAGGACATCTATTAATCAAATGAGTTTGTTTCACGTATTGTTTACCATAAGTTATTACCAAGCTATTGAGTAATTACCATGCATACAAAAAATGTCAGTTAAAATCCTTTCTGGATTATTTCCTCGTATAAAGTTATGGCTCAAATGAGTGATTTGAAACCATTATCTTCCTGCTTACTGCCGGATCACTATGAAATATAAGAAAGTAATCAAAAAACCTGTGAGACGCTCCCTTGAAGTTTATGGTATCATCTGTGGCCTCCTGCAGAATGCACTAACTATATAGATAAATAAGCAACTGCAAAATCTAATGTCGGTGTCTTTTTTTCTGTCAGGACAGATAAGAATATCTGCCAGGACAGATAAAAATTTCTCTTCTTTAAAGAACAGTGGACACTCCTCACATTCCTTACTCATTTGTATACATATTTGCAAGGCTTTATTGACAGTAGAAATCAGATGGAGCTAGCTGAAGTAAACCCTGGTCTACGTTAGGGAGACTCATACGTGAATGGAGCCAGGAGTTTTACCACTGTACTAGTTTCACCAGTGGACCGAGATCTGCACAAATAAGAATTTCTGATACTTAATGTGTTGACATGACATGTTGTGATCCATTTTTTTCCTGGTGTCATGAAAGTAAATACCACATTGATCAGGTACTAAACCTCCCGTTGTAGTGATGAACGTACTATCGGATAAGGTGAAAAAACATGTTTAGAGAAAGAGCTACTTTTGAAGTCTCTAGTGGTTAATCTGGCAGGAAGGTCATCCTTTGCAGGGCTTAAGAAAGTTAGTAATTTCCAAATGAAACCACATTCATAATTATTTTCAGGCTGTATTGGGAAAAAAAACAAAGAAAACAAACAAAAATAGTATTAGAAAGAATGTTAATGAAGCAAAATAGACCAAACTGTATTGTCTTCAATTTTGTTTGCATACACTCCAATCTTTTAAAGGTATAGGATAATTGAGACAGGTAATATAACTTTCATAATCTTTTTTTTAGTTTTAGTTTTTTAGTAATAGTTTTTGTAAAATATGCACATTATATCTTGATGGATTTATAGAGTCTAATTAATTGGTTTCTGTATTTTAATTGATAGTATCCCTATACAGGATTATATTAGCCATAACTTCTAGATATGGTCGTTTCATTACCTTCAGAAGCTTGTGCCTTTTCTGAAATGTGCTTGTACCAAAGTAGCATGCTTTTAGATAATTATTTGTTGATATCTTAGAAGTTATGCTTTTTAGCTAGAATTCTCTTCACAATTATGTTCTGAAATGCCTTTCTGAGACATGGTGGTACTGTTTATGCTCTGGTAATAGTCCTGGACTGTCTTTTTAAAATGAATGTCCCAGTGGCCAAGTGTATGGGCAGGCTAGACATTTGCTTTTGCAGATAGGTCATTTTCACATAAGTGATGTGTTTCCATTGTTGCCCAACTGTTGCTTTATAAACAAAATTTATTAAAATATTTTAACTTTTTTTCTACATATCAGTTATGAGAAAGCCAAATGATGATGATAAAGAGGGTGTTTTTAGAATTCAGGAGGCATATACAGTGACTTCAAAAAGTATTCAAACCCTTTCACTTTGTCTAAATGTTGTTGTGTTTTAAACTTCATTTATAATTGACTAAATATTGTGTTTTTGCCATCAATCAGTTAAATTTTGGGAGCACCCAATGTTTTTCGTGCACCACCTCGTAAGAACAAGCAGGTAGCACTCATATCTCCCAGGTACAGCCTGGTGGGCTGTAGCCTCGCATTCTTTTGGATCTTTAAAGTCGGGATGCAACCCCTTTTAGTTGAATTTTTGAATAATTGCCTAAAAAAAAACAACTGCCAATTTATCATCAAAACACAAACTTTTAAAATCAACTCCTCCTTGTGACATCGAGCACAACAGTACCATCCTACAGAATAGGGTGAAATTCCAGACCCCCCCCAAACAGCTCTTAAACCAAAAGGGTACCGTCATCATTTTAACTGCTTCAGAATGTGATTTTGACCTCATGCTGTGGGCTGCAGTGGGCTATTTGGAAAAATCTCCCGAATAGCCAATGACAATCCAGATTTCCACCATGCAAAAACGTGCATCCAAAAAAACCTCAATGTCTGTGTTAATGGTGGCTGTTGTGAATAATGCAATATCATGGAGAGACTAAAGTGCTATGGTGTTGGGGGAGGGGTGGGCAAATTGGCTTCCTGGAAGCATAGACAGACCGTCTCTCTCACCCTAGCAACCCACTCGGGAGGTTGGTCTCGCCCTAGCAACCCACTCGGGAGGTTGGTCTCGCCCTAGCAACCCACTCGGGAGGTTTGTCTCGCCCTAGCAACCCACTCGGGAGGTTGGTCTCACCCTAGCAACCCACGCGGGAGGTTGGTCTCGCCCCAGCAACCCACGCGGGAGGTTGGTCTCGCCCCAGTAACCCACGCGGGAGGTTGGTCTCGCCCTAGCAACCCATTCGGGAGGTTGGTTCATTTTGAATGGATGGCCCAGGCCTGCTACAATGCTGCACTGGGAAAACTGCTGTTTTGGCAAGCCACAGTGGTGGGTCACGTTCAGCCTCCTACGAAATGACACTAACACAGTGTCCACCCGCAGCAGTTTTGCTGTGGCTTTGAAATCAAACGGTAAGGCCGTTCAGCCAAGTCACACCGACCAGCACTCGGTGACTGGTGCCGCGTGGCACTGCCGCGTCAAGCCGAGACAGAGCGAGCAAGAGAGAGGCGGGAGACGGCCGGCTTGCACCACGATTCAAACAGCTGACGAGAAGCTCCCAGAATGCAGTTGTCATTGGCCTGAGATGAAAGCTATTTAATGGGAGTGGAGCAGTCTGCCTGTCGGTGTTTATTTTCGGGAACCCACACTGGCTTGGTGGAGGGAGGCATTGAGTCGACCTTGCGTTTGGTCAGATGTGCGGTTCTGTGTGGCTCTAAATTTAAGGCCAGACAGACTGGAGGACTCCGACGCCATATACTGTGTTTAGAAGTCGACCGGTGTTCAGAAACTCTAATGTTCTGCTCAAACACCAAATTTTATGTGAAATTAATGGCCCAGTGTTTCCAGATTTCTATGAAATATATAGTTATATACAGTGAAATAGCTTTCCTTCCCAAACATTTTGGGAAAGTGCTTTCTTTTAAATGAATGGTGTAGGTGTGTCCTAAAAACAGAAATCAGCTTTTCTTTTAAATGAATGGTGTAGGCGTGCCCTAAAAACAGAAATCAGCTTTTCTTTTAAATGAATGGTGTAGGCGTGCCCTAAAAACAGAAATCAGTTTTTCTTTTAAATGAATGGTGTAGGCGTGCCCTAAAAACAGAAATCAGCTTTTCTTTTAAATGAATGGTGTAGGCGTGCCCTAAAAACAGAAATCAGCTTTTCTTTTAAATGAATGGTGTAGGCGTGCCCTAAAAACAGAAATCAGCTTTTCTTTTAAATGAATGGTGTAGGCGTGCCCTAACAATAGAATGGTGTGAGTGCATATACGGGTCATAAAAAATATTTTGTATTTGTGGAGACGGTTGATTGGTCAGCTCATCCATCTCTACACTGCTGATTGGCCAGATGTCATCCTCCTGTGTATTTTTCAAATGGTCTATTTAATATAGAAGTTTTATTTGTTGATATAAAAAACAGAATGTCAAATGTACATTTTCTCTAGGAGTCAACAATTCATACATTATCTGGGTATGAGTTAAATTAAAATTTACATTTCAAAGTGAGATTTTCACTGGACAGTTACTTTTAATTATCGGTCTGCACATATAAAGAATACATTTGACTAATATTTTGTAGAACTTATTACAGAAATAAGTAAATTCTTGGTTCCATGTTTCGTGTGCTGAAATAAAAGATTTCAAAAATGTTCAATTGGTACAAAAAGCTTATTTTCCTTACAACTGATTAAACAGCATGGTCGTTACACAGATGATCCAATAAAGGCCACTCTAAAATGTGCAGCTTTGTCACACAAGAAAATACCAGATATGTGTGAGGTTTTGAGGGATTGTGCAGTTGTCACTCTGTCCGCAGGAATGTCCACCTCAGCTTTTGGCAGAGGAAAGAATGTTAATTTCTCTACTGCTTCGTTTAGAGAATTTGGCAGTACATCCAACACGCCTTTACAACTGCAGGTGTAAACTCACCAGCAAAGGGGCCTCTACATGTGGCTTGTTCCACCGCTGTCAACTCATGCTTAGGCATGATAATGCACAATGTCGAAAGGATCTGTACATAATTCCTGGAAGCTGAAAATGTCCCAGTCTTTCTATGGCCTGCATAGTGCATACTGCACTCATCAGATCAATCGTTCAGCATGTTTGGAATCCTCTGGATCCCACTTTTCTTTTTCTTTTTTTAATACGGTAGCGTTTCAGAAGTTTGGGGGAGGTTGGCAGGGACTGTGCTCTCATAACTTCAAGGGGCACTTGGTTCAACTATTAAGGTGCCAAGACAGAGAAGCTAAGTGGGAGCTGTTCTTTCATAGTGGTGGAACAGCCAAGTGAACAGAGGTTGCAGAACAAAAACCTTAGGTTGGGATGTAGGGCTTGAGCATTGCCTAAAGGTAGGGACGTAGGGATAAACCATTGTATACAGTAAATAATTATGGTAATATAGCAATATTACAGCATTTAGAGCATTTTACACTGCTTTTTTATATCACCTATATGCCGCACTGGTTGCACTGGGTCTGTTTTTTAAATTCTAGTTCTAGTCAGAATCTATAAGGCATGTGGCGCTCCTTCTGGACTTCCAGTCCGAACCCTCCTGTGATCAGAACATACCCAGTTTGCCACAGCAATATACAGTATGTCATGTAATGATGTTTTTCTCTTTTATTTTTAACAATGCACACCCCTTACCCTATACTGAGAGAACCAAAAGCGAACAATTAGGATCTGTATGTCATATCTGGCAACCTGAGGAGGCCTTGAATGAAGGCTGAACATTGTTTGTTTGGCGTTTGTGGGAAACGAAGCACAGGGAGAAGCATATACCGATGTGTGAGCAGGTTCTTATCCCTCCACATGTGTGTCTTGCGAGGCTCCGTTGTTTTGGAACAGGCAGGGATGTATTCCTCGTTGTCCGTTCAGCTCCCCGTTCCCCCGTCACTCTCCACGGCGGTAGTCTCGTTTCCATCAAGGTTCAGAGTTTGCCCAGATACAGGGAGAACATGTGCACCTGATTGGCCAGTCGTAGGGGAAATGCTGAAGAGCACTTGTTTACTCTGTACTGTTAAGATGATGCAATAAGTTAACGTGCCATCCCAGGGGTTTTGGCTGACGTCCCGGAACTGTCATTATATATGGGTGAAAGCCTGTTGACGTCCCGGACAGTCATTATATATGGGTGAAAGCCTGTTGACCAGGTCTTGGTGGGATTACTTACATCCGATGGCTTGGGTTTGCATTGTCCTGGGGGGGGGGCGAAGCAAGAGGTCGGGGCTGTTTAGTACAATGCTGTGAAATAAGCACATGTGATAATTGGCCGTCTATTTTCTCCGGGGGACAAATGTTGAATGGTTGACCGAAAAAGCATAAGATTCTATTTTAAGATTTACAGCATGGCCACTTGGACCTTTGAGCCCAGCGTACGGTTTAAGAGGTGGCTCAAGTCTGGGCATTAAAAATGCAGAGGCACAGACTGTCCTCTTGACTATAACACACAAGCATTTAGAAAGGTCTGAGTTGATGTAGGTCTCTGGAACTAAATTCCAAATCAAGTCTAACTTGCAAAGCAATAATTCACAAAATTAAACAACATGTCCTTCCCCAGTTGTTAGAGGCAAGAGTCAGTGCTATGAATGCAATTATTTTTACCTTACCGTGATTTTTTGTCTTTGTATAAGTCAAATGTGCATAATCAAGTAGTGTGAAAGTGATATTTGAGGGAGCGTTGAAATCACAGAAATTGAATCTGATTAGGCCTATATTGCTTCAGTTAAGCTCATATTCATGATAATTGCTGGGGTATAAATGAGTACATTTTTTTATAATGTTTATAAGGAATTTCACATATTCAACTGACTGCCATCAATTTGAATCAATGAAATGTTACTCATAACACATTGCCTAGGATTTGTTCCTGATCTAATCAAAAAATCTATTCAGAATTTGTTCCATGGTGATTTACCGCCTGGTGATATTACATTCTGGTATTTTATTTTTACTTCTGGTGTTGTGTCACTGAGGATATTTATAAATTCCTCCCACACTATTAATCCAGGGTCAGAATCTCAACTTGGTAGGCATAATTTCTCCACCTCAATCACCAAACAGACAGCCATCAAATGTCACCCCAGTGCGCACTGTTAGCCCCCGTCATGAGAGGTATGGATCATGTTGACAGGGGAGCGATTTGCCGCCACCGCCGAAGCCGCCCGGAACAAGACGCATAGGCCAGTGGGTCACACCCAGCCGTTCTTACTGAGAGTGCCTTGGCTCTAGTCTCGGAAGACGATGCACAAATTAGAACTGTGGAACTGCCCCGTGGAAATTCATTTTCGGGACATTTCTTAGACCCCCCAAGGCCGAGGACCAACTGGTACTTGACATTATTGACAATATTTCCCGCTAAGGGCCCTGTGGAATTGGCAGATTCATCAGCCTATGAAACTGACCTTCATAATCCCACCGGTGAAAAGAGACCGGTGTCCTCGTCTGCTCCACAGCTGCAGAGCGAAATGTTGTGCCTTGCTCTGCTTCACACATGTTACTGCTTCACACAGCGGAAATGCATCGTTCTTTACCTGTTGTGAACTTGGCTTCTTGTCTTAGTCAAGTCACTCTGAAACATTTATGTCTCTTATCCAGAGCAAATTATAGGAGCGGCAAGGGTTAACTGTCTTGCTCACTGTCTTGTTTTGCCGGTTCAGGGACTCAATCTAGCGACCTTTCAGTTACTGGTCAGGTTTTTTGGGTTTCAGGGTGGACTGGTGGTTTGAACATCTGATTAGTAACTGATAACATGCTTCATCAAATTTCAGAGCAGGCAAGAAGAAAATTCTGTCAGCCACATTTAATATTCACATCCAATCCCATTTTAACACTGTAGCCATCTGTTTTCTTTATGTGAAGCGTACTGTGTTTTATTGAGACTAACTGAACCGATGCCATGCGCTCTGCTTTGCAGGTGGGAAGGAGAATAAAATGCCCATTCTCATCTCAAAGATCTTTAAAGGGCTGGCAGCTGACCAAACGGAGGCGCTGTATGTGGGGGACGCCATCCTGTCAGTCAACGGCTCAGATCTGCGGGAGGCCACTCATGACGAGGCCGTGCAGGCACTGAAAAAGACGGGCAAGGAGGTCATCCTAGAAGGTGAGAGACACCAGAACATTCGGGCTGATTTTCAACAGGAAGGGCACTGGTTGAGGTTTTGAAGCCCTGGATTGCACGGCTGGTATGGCTTTGGTTCTCTTTGTAGCAAAGCCACGAGGGAGAATTTTTCTCTAGTGAAAAAGAAGCATGATGAACCGTTCTTTCGGATAGAAGTGTGAACAACTGCCAAGGAATAGAAAAAGTCTAATCTTGAGGAAAAGCCTCTTAGCACACTGAGGTGGAGCGCTCCGCAGTTTAATTTAGGGTTGGTATAGGTGGGTTATCAGAGTCAATCTTATTGAACCAAAAATAATAGCTGCCTCAAATCCCATCAGAGCCCAGCAAACGTCCTGAAGAACAGACTGTGCACTCGATCACTGAAACGTGCTTTTATCCCATTGAAACAACCTAAAAAGAGAACTGGTCATAAATCGGGAAAAACGTATTGAGAACCTCTGGGCTGTCAGTCGGCACTGTTGGGGAGAGATGTAAGGAAAGTCCTGGAGGAGATCCTGTGGGCGCGATGCAGTCTGCGTATTAGCCCGACTAGGCAGACTCAGCGGCATGTAGGGGGAAACCGCTGAATGGGAGATGAGTCTTTAGCTGCAGGGAACAAGATTAAAGGAAGGCTTTCATGTTGTCCATTGATTGCAACGCCGGTATTCAAGGACTCCCAATCTTTTATGTCTTCACTCCATAATGACTGTGCACCTTATTGGACATTATTGTCTTTCTATACTCTATAAAAATAACGTAGATTATGTTAATGGACTGGAAGGGGAGAAAAATGCACAGTAATTCATTTGAGTGAATTAACTGAATGTTATTGATTCATTCTGGACACCAAATTTGTATGATATGTTATGAATTGGACTCTTAAAGGGGTAACGTAGAATGTTCCCATTCTAATGTCAGAAAATGTACAAAATATTTCAGCAATAGTGAAGAGATTGTTTCACTACATTCATTCAACAGAAATGATTCTGGGGTGCATACAAAAGCACGTCCTGAAATGCAGTTTACATTGGTTAGCTCCACCTCTTCTATCCTCCATTGGTGTCACTGACAGACATAATCATCCCCTCAAGCCACTCCCAAAAATGGCAGATGGGGTGCGAGTACAAGTAAGTTTTATAAATGACATTCGGGGGATATTCGGCTTGCTTTGTCATTTTCCATATACAGAGAAAGTAATTTTCCGCAGAATGTCCATGACAAAATCTATTTTACCTTGCCGGATAGTGGAGAGTTGATTTGATTGAGAACTGTTTTTACTGCAATTCCCATACTATAGCTTCCAAATGTAGAATAAATTCTTCATACGGACCGTTTCACATATCATATCAATTGAAGTAAATATGCTCTATATCATAAAAAATGCATGTTATAAAATATCCCACAAAATAAAAAAACATGGTACAAAATTGGAAAGCAGGGACCCGTTTGGGCCCGTCGGAACCTCTTTCACAGCTACGGGCTGAAACTACACAGAACCTCCGCAGTGCATCTTTGAGCTGGGCCGTTGACATGGACGTTCCCCAGTGCAGTCCAGACCACATACTGAGACATAATGAAATTTGGTTGATGCGCCAGTTTGTTGACGTTGAGGCGGAAAAGAAAGACAGAGAAAATGTCTGCTGGAGCGTACTGGTAAAGCCTGCTGACACAGAGCGCTACAGAGCTAGCCAGGCAGGGGAAATCACTGTAAATCCCTCTGCCCTGTCGACGGCAGCAGTGCAGGAGAGTGTTGATATCGGGGAGCTCATCCACCAGCCCTGTGATCTGTAATGTCAGAAATCATTTCACGGGTTACTCACCCCGAGGAGTTGCGGTGGCATCTGTGACTTTGCTGAGGCAGAGGTTATTGAGAGACTTCTGCCCCGCGTGGGAGTTTATGTGCATTGTCCGAAATGTTCAGAAACACCAGCGTCGAGCCTGAGGTAGTTTGGTCCAGGCGTCTACAACTGAGACACTGTTTTGATCTCGGGGTAACTTGGCCTCATATTGGCTACTTTTTCCACTATAGCAACGGCAACTTTCATTAACTTAGTTTAGAGACGTACCCAGACACTAACTCTGTGTTTCCACTTAGTTAAACAGTTCATCTTAGTTGAACACATGTTCAAGTACAAGTTCTTTTCTGTGTTTTCTAGGAAACTGATTGCACTGTGGATCTGTACTTGCTGGGTACATGTATGGGTTTGCTTCCACAGCTTTCCATACAATTGATTCAGTTTAGCTGTTTGAATTGCTAAAGTTTTCTTGAGGTTATTTGAATCAGTGTAAGTGCTGAAACAAACACAACATATCTTTCACAAATTTAGCTCACAGATGCCATGATGCATCTGTGCCATGATGCATCTCATATTTATTGCCATTGTGCTAATATTTCCAAAAAATTAGTGTCGTGAACACAACATTATTTCTGTCCATTGAGCACTTTACTGATAGCTAGCTACTTCATCCAATACAATGTATAGTGCCTATAGAAAATATACATGACCTTGAACTTTTTGTACATTTTGTTGTGTCAGTGCACAAGATGTGTCAGCGACACAACAAAATGGCTATATTTTACCATTCTACTTTACAAAACTATTCAATCTCTGTCAAATTGGGAAGTGTTGGTATACAGCAGTCATGCCCTTAGTTGTAGTTCCTAAGTCATGCCATAAAATTTCTGCTTAGGATGTGGTTCGGACTAGGCCACTCAAGGATGTTTTTCTTTTCATTCCTGAGCCTCTCCACTGTCGCTTTGGCAGTGTGATTTAGGTTGTTGTCACTTTCAACATTCTTGCAGAGGGCAGCATGTTTTTCTCAAAGGCTTTTCTGTACATTACTCTATATATTTTTCCTTCTTGCCATGTGAAGCATCCCCATAACATGATGCTGCCACCACCATGGTTCTCAGTTGGGATGGTGTTCTTTGGGTGGTGGGCAGAGATGGGTTTGCATCAAATGTAGCATATTGCATTCATGTCAAAAAGTTCCACTTTAGGTTCTTAAATTTTGTTTACATCAAAAACTCTTTTTGCCTCATGTTTTTTTTTGGCACACTACTCTTTGGGGTTTTAGGCTGGGTATCTGTATTAACACTTTGTGATTGCTGATGTAAAAAGGGTTTTATGAGATACATATGATTGATATTACTAATTTAAATTCACAATTAATTCACCTTAAAAGTCCGGAGTGTGGCGTTCAGATTATTGACCGAATATGAAAATGCAAGTGCTTGAAACTCTGAGGCAGTAACATGACCCAAAAAAATTCATAAGGCAGTAGACATTCTATAGGCACTGTACTTACTGGGTTGGCTGGTGGACCGTAGATCTGGATAAGAGCGTCTGCTAAATTACTCAATATAAAAAAAAATTTAGGAGTGCTGAGGGAAATAGTGAAAAAGAGTATTTCTGCCATTATAATGACATTATAATCACAATAAGAGCGGAATGGAATAATCCATCCCAGTGGATGAAAAAAATAAACCGAGACGGTCTGATAAATATACCGGCAAACACCACTGATTAAATCATGAGGTCCCAAGTGCGAATGTGTGTTTCTGCAAAAGTGTGTGTATGTGTGTTTGCTTGAGAGAGAAAGAGGCCTGGTACTTTACATTCTGTTTCTGTCCGCACCTTATTATCACTGGGCTATAGGTTTCCACTGTAACAGAGTTCTCAAGTCTTACAGTGATGAACATACATGCAATATAACACAGAATAATCTACCGTACATAATTCATACTCACGTATGAATCACGTAGCAGGCTTTGCTTTAATACTGTAGAAAATATATTTCTTCTCCTGCTCTTTTACCTTATTCCCGGTCGAGAGGAGATGTGCTCTAACAAACTCCCCGTGGACAAGGCACGGCTGCCACTAACAAACACAATTTGATCCTGGGCTTAATTTGGATTCCGCCCTGAGAGTGCATTCATCACTGCCACAGGCCAGCCATTTCCACACAGCGAGAGGGACCTGGAGTGAGAGCGGGGGAGGACGGCTGCTCGATCCCCAGGGCAACTGGCCCGACTGGGTGTCGCAGAGGGTGGCTCGCCGGCACTGAGGTGAAACGGCGACATGAACAGGAGGCATCATTATCACCAGTGTCTAAATGACTGCTTTCAGGTCCCGATATTAATTTTGGACTACTAATGGCAGATTCTACTGTGTAAGAATCTCGCCTGCTTTATTTTCCTTCCAGTCCAGTCAGGTGTTCAACAGGCATGTCAGGTGCAGGTCTCAGTATATTTCTGTGCTTCGTCTCTATCCCTGAGTGGAAAATTGACCTTTTTTGAACTGCGCTCCACAATATCATTACGCCATTTAAAGCAGATAGACAGATTCAGGAGAGGCGCTGTCCCTTTCGTCGGTTTTTAATTCCCACTCTGGTTCTGGCAATTCATTGTTTTAATAAATCAATAAATGCATAATCAGTTTTTATGACAGGCGCGTTAGTTATCTGGGCAACGGTATCCCCACTCTCATTCATAAGCTTGGGCCTTTGGAATGCCCATCACTTGTGTGTGATGACAGGGTGTAGTTTTGTGTGTTTCTGGGGAATTGATTTTTTGTGTGTGTGTGTGTGTGTGTGTGTGTGTGTGTGTGTGTGTGCAAGCAGCTTAAAGTGAACATACAGCTGACATGCAATGTGTGTGCCGTGCTGAGTGTTTCTTAGTGAGAGGTTGGGTGGGGCAGAGTACCGACGGTTCGTCCTGTGCTGTGGTGCCAAGGGTTCAAATATGAGCCACCTGGTGCAAAGTGACAGCCCAGGAAGGGCTTTCCCACAACCCATCAGACCCGAGAAGATCCACGTATTTGGTGCCTAGCCCACCGAAAAGGCTACTCTACTCCCTCTGCTAACAAGAGAATAGGGCCCCTAATTGCACCATACTCCCTAGGGAGGGCACAGGCCTTTG
>JACXGI010010473.1:0-27530 GCA_016801175.1 Esox masquinongy
CTGTCTCTCCCTCTCCTGGTTTAATCACAAGCCCTGTCTCTCCTTCTCTCTCCTGGTCTAATTGCAAGCCCTGTCTCTCCCTCTCTTCTCGCCCCTTCCCTCTAGTAAACCACTGGCTGTGCTGTCTTCTATGTCAACCGTTAATCGCTCCTGGCAACACGCTGCTGCCAGCTGGGGGCCTCCGACTAGGGCTGTGTGTATGACCCCCCCCCAGCCCCTCCTGTCTCACACACACACACACACACACACACACACACTTTCTCTCCAATAACCATCACACACACACGCCACATTGCTGGGTTGTGTGGAAACGGACACAGCTGCTCCTCACTATGGCTGAGGTAACAGTCTCCTGTAATGGGCTTCTCTTTCCATTGGCTATCCTGGAGGATTGACAGCAGACGAGAAAGGGGTGTGAGTGACTATCAGGGTGTCTGTTTACAAAATAAGCTCCGCTGTGGACTGCTGATGTCATAAAGGTGATACTCATACTCCCATCTGCTGTCCTCTCGTCCATTTCTCTCTTCCTATATCTGCCTTTTTCTCTCTCATTTGCTTTCCTTTGACTGTTGGACTAACATTTTGGCATCTGGGTGGTACTTGAAGGACACGCTATGGAGGTGAGACTCTGTTTTGGTTCGTTTGTAATTTGTATGTGGTTTGAACACAGTATGCAAATGTTGTTATACAGGATGAAGCTTTGGGGTGAAGCTTTCATGAGTGGTCACTGACAGCTTTGTTTTGTTATAGAATGCTAAATGACAGTCAGATTTCAGTTAGAGATTAAGTGCTACTCTTGTTGGATGTGTTTCTGTAAATGTTTGTGTCTGTCTGCATAGATTAAAACATGATATATGACATAGATATTACATGTTTGTGCAGTTTGGGGCTCTTCTGTAGAATTGTTATGACTCAGTCATACGTAATCTTGTGTAGTTGCTATGTAGCCATGTCAAATTCGATCTTCAATTTCTTTTTAGCTTTTTTTCAATTTTATTTCTCTCCAACACCCGTTAAGGAGGCTTGATTAGTCTGGATTGAGAATCAGCACAGAGGCAGTATGATTAAATGGACTTGGTGCTGGTAAATACTACTGTGTTTCATGAGTTTGGCATGAACACTAGATACTGTTCACTACATAGAGAATGAGTGCTCTGTTCCTTTGCATTGTTTGCTCTGGGCTTCATGGGTCATGCTGAGCTTATAGCTCCACAGATCTGTACACATTATTTTATAAAATGGCTCCATACTGGTGCTGCTGTAGTCGAGGGAGGGGAAGGGGTTACCATGACGCACAGAAAAATGACATTCCCATGGCGACGGCTGCTTGGTGTCAAGAGTAGTGTCATTGAGAGACATTCTGAGTAGGGACGCAGACAGGATGAGATGCAGATAAAAGGAGGTGGGACAAAGTAGGGAGGAGGCGGGGATTGATTGTGCTGGGTTTGGCGAGTTCTCATAGATTTTCTAGGATGGGTTTTGAAATGGGCCGCGTTGGTATGAGACAGATTTTCCCCTAGTTTACGCGCACACGCACTCCTGTGCTTTGTCGTGTGGCCTTTACCTTCTAGAGCTCTTGTTTCGGGGTGGCTGAGGCAGACATCCCAAACTGCAAAAACTCATTTCAGGGAGGTGGCTTCATCGGCTACTGCCCCAGGTAGGACTCCCCGATCGGTCCCAAATACCGGCATAACAGCCCACTACCCATACTGAACAGTACGCACTATGCGATTTGAGATTCAGCCCTTAACTCTCTCTCACACACTTTAAAAAAAAATAGATTTCCGGGATATTGTATATAATTTGTGGGGGCGTCAGGGAGGCGCTATCAAAATGCGGGGGCATCAGGGAGGCGCTATTAAAATGCGGGAGGCTCCTGGAACCTCCGGGAGAGTTGGGATGTCTGCTGAGGTCACAGCTCCCAGTCGTGCAGAGAGGGGGTACAGTTGGCTTTCAGTCTGCCACAGGCACACAATGAAATGGCTAGCTTCTGAAATGTATTCAAAAGTACTTTACAATAGACTGTGTCATTTTAATAGAGTGGTGCTCAAAGGTATATATTTTTTTTTTGCATTGAGACCCAGCTAAGGGCGATAATCGACATTCGCCGCCTCTGTCTTTCCGTAGGTAATGCAGGTTGTGCGTGAACAGATCACCAGGACCCTGTCCAGTAAGCCCACGTCCCTAGAGCTGTTCAAGAACAAGGTCAACGCCCTCAACTACAGCGAGATCCTCAAACTGCGCCAGACAGAGCGGCTGCACCAGGAGGAGACGCTCGCGCCGCCTGTGCTGTAGGTCCTTAACGGTTTCCCTCGGTCACACACACCTTAACCCATTCAGGTCCTGTGTATGTCAGGTGGCAAAGCAGGGCGCTGTGCATCAGGAATGTGGGGCTGATTCCCGCTGGGGGGCCCAGTACAGAAAGAATGAAAATGTATGTAAATACTAATTATTTCACCCTGTATAAGCGTCCGCTTAAGGACACAAAGATGTAGCCTGGGACTTTGGGCTGTAATATGGTGTTTATATGGGCATAATCTATTGATAGAATCACTCATACCTCGGTTAGGCATGAAATTCCAAGTTCCAAACAAAGTGAGTGGTTTAGATGATATGGGGCAGATTTCTGGGACTGGTTTTAGCTCGACAGCGGTACTTTAACAACCAGAGGCCAACTCAAAAGTATTCCCATTTAAATTCTTGTTTTCCTTAACTAGGAAGACCTAACCCCCATTGTAACTTTTACCCATAACAAAAAGTGGTCAGTTCTTACTCTTCGTGTGAGGACTTTTGGTCCTGGGCATGTACAGCCCCTGTGTAGAAGAAACCTGTATTGTTGTGAGGATCAAGCTTTGCTCACTAGATTGTACCTCCCACTGAGGTCTCAGCAAAATGTCTGGATTCCATTAACTTTGAGTCTACATGCAAAGGCTTATTATGCAGCTGCTTTATTCATCAGCATGTTATTTCTGACCTTTCATCAATGTTGACAGCCATGCTAATAGAATGTGCGTGTACATTAGTTAGTATACTAGTATGCAAGTGTTAACAAATTACAACTCCTCACCAATTATCTCTGGTTCAGAGTGATTTTACCCGCACTGAATCAGTGGAGCTGTTGTCCCCGTGGTGGTGACCAAACTGCTGGGAAATGTCATGTAACCCCCTCAGTCCCTGGCTCCTAGTAAAACCAGACAAATTTGACATGGACCCAGTTCTGCATTCAGCCAAGCAGCCCTGACCCTGACTCTAACCCCGAACAGTCATTCCGTGTGGCCCATCTATAGTCATAAAGCATGGCCTTGCTTTGGCAATGTGAGATTGAGACTTATCAGTCACGTGAAATAGAGCTAACGGAGTATTTTGTGAGTGTTGTGAGTACTATGAGTTATATGTGGCTGCTTCTCCATCTCTAACCGTGTCCCCTGTAGAGAGCTGAAGGAGCGCTTGAAGCCTGAGCTGTTGGAGCTCATTCGCCAGCAGAGACTGAACCGCCTGTGTCAAGGAACACTGTTCCGCAAGATCAGCAGCCGACGCCGACAAGGTGAGCCCGGTTTAGAGCATGCACTGTATGTACTCTAGAACAAGGTGAGCCCGGTTTAGAGCATGCACTGTATGTACTCTAGAACAAGGTGAGCCCGGTTTAGAGCATGCACTGTATGTACTCTAGGACAAGGTGAAGTCAGGGTGAAAGCAGCCAAGACAGCCCTACACAGTTGAAAAACAGGGACATGAATTAAAGCTGGTTGATGATGTGAAGAAAGGAGAGACCGTTTGCTTGTAGACCGTGCTGATCCTTTAAATGATTGGTCATTTCAGATAAGTTGTGGTACTGTCGTCTGTCGCCCAATCACAAAGTCCTTCACTTTGGCGATGTGGAGGAAGAAACAGAAACCCCTGCTATTGAGAGTCTCCAGGAGAAGAGTAAGTAATTACCAAGAGCAGTAAGACTCCCTGTACTCTACCACTGTTTTAATGTTGACATGGCATCACCCTCTGTCAGACTCTGTCGAAATACAGTTTGAACATTTGCCACTTTACTATGTTGGACTGGTCCCATGATTCAGTTCAGGTCAGTGCGTGCGTGCGCAGACATGGATTTCAGAACTGCAGGTGGGGGTGCAACACCAGTGTTTGCGTTATTCCTCCCATGGGAGCATTTTCCTTTTAGGATGTATTCATTCCACCAAGCAAAACATTTTAGTTGTGGAAACTTTCTGGCAAACAGTCTTTCTATTGGACATATTCAGGTAGGTCTCTTCCTGTTTTGTCAAACGGCATTGAAATAGACAATATTCTGATGTCTCTATGACTATGTGTGTGTTTGTAAAAATGCTTATCTTTTTTCCTCTTTCAGTTCCTGTGGCTGATATCAAAGCACTGCTGACAGGGAAGGACTGCCCACACATGAAGGAGAATAAGGGCAAACAGACCAAGGTGAGTGTATCATCACCATAAACACAACCACTTCCCTGTGAAGACTCCCCCAGTCCTAACTTCCTGTTTCACCTCATGTGTCTGGCCCTCTATAAATGATGTTGTGCTGCATCCTCCTGCAGGAAGTGTTGGACCTAGCTTTCAGCATTACATATGACGTGGAGGAGTACAGCCTCAACTTCATTGCCTCATCCAGAACAGATGTGAGTAGTGATGACACAGGAGCCGGTCTGTCCTTGTCCTCATTCAGTACTTCCTCACACAGTTGATTACCTTACTAATTGTTCTGTCTCCCTCGTTCTCTCGTTCTCTCGCTCTCTCCGTTTCCTTTTTTGTTCTGTTGTTCAAGCATTACTATATTTATACTTTGGATATCACTTTTTGACAAGAGATCACCAGAGAACGTCTTTCCTGGGTGTAAAGTACATGTATTGCTAAAGCTGATCTGTCTGTCTTTCTCAGTTCTGTCTGTGGACGGATGGACTGAGCGTGCTTCTTGGACGGGACATGAGCAGTGAGTGCATGAGGAGTGAGTTGGAGATTCTACTCTCCATGGAGATCAAGCTCCGCCTCCTAGACCTTGAGAATGTGCCCATCCCAGACAACGCCCCCCCGGTGCCCAAACCCCCTAGCAACTACAACTTCTGCTACGACTTCAGTCAGACGGAGCAGTAGGCCTGAGACCGGGAAATGACAGGGCAGATGAGGCAATCTCAGGACAATGTAACGTTAGTGTTCAGACAGAAACGCATTAAGTAGAACAGAAATGATCACCTGTCCTGTGGAATAGGGAATCATGTAAGCTCTATTCATTGTCTTTCTATCTGCACACTTCAAAACGTTTTATGTCGGCATTTACCTGATATAGGCCAAACCTTTGGACATAAAAACATGAGGAAAGCGGCAGCGCAAGGCTGGACGGGCATATATTCAAAAAGCAGAGGCTAAGATGTCAACATGAATGGGTGGAGTAATGCAGAATATGCCAGAGGCTGAAGGTGATCTCTTGGGTACTATTTGCAGTGAGTCATCTTTCTGGGTGTGGTCACACAAGTGTATTGTAGCTGTACAAATGACACACAATGGAATGCTTCTAAAGAGAGATTTTTTTCTGTTGAATGCTCAAGGCTTTAGAATTGCTTTTCTTCAGTGTTTCAGTCATCCTTACCTCAGTTTTCACCTCCATGACTCCCGTCTTTCAAAGTTCTCTATGTACTGTTTGGACAGTCCCTTTTTAAATTTTGTTGTACATGTGTTTTGGTTTTTGTACTTTTTTCGGGGTGTTTTACATAAACTGATAGCTTTGTGAGACAGGGCGAGATTATTTGATTCATAGATTTGGAGTTCTGAAATGGTTAAATTAATCTCTTACTGCTCATGTAGACTCTGTTCTAAAGTGGTACTTTAATCATTTGAAGACAGAAACAAGAAAATAGAGATCCTATAATTGATAAGTGACTTTTGAAAAATGCTTCCAGTCCCATGTACAGTGGCTCTCAAACGTATTCAACCCTTTTTTGTTTTCCAAATTTAGTGTTTAGCATCAAAATGGATTTAATTTAGTTTTAGCCACTGATCTAATCAAAAAAGTCCATAATGCCAAAGTGAAAAAGTAAAATCTGCAAACTGTTCTCAATTAATTACTAATATAAATATAAAATCATATTCTGCATAAATATTCTCCCCTCTTGATATGACACACCTGAATGAGCTGTGCAGCAACCAATTGACTTCTGAAGTGTAGAGGAACACCAACTACTTTCTTTTGAGACCGAACTCAGAGATCCTGAGTTATCAGCAGATGTCATCAAGATGATCATCAAGAGAACACTTTACAGTCAGGACATGGTTCCCGTTGTCAGAGTGGCTCTGACAAACCCCAGTTACACACAAGCTAATATTCCTAAATTCATTCATGTATGCAGCTTAATCTGCCCTGTAACATCTTTACTCAGTTTCTGATAAACGACGGCCTTCTTTTAACTTCCTCCTTCAACGTTCTTTCAGGAATCGGAAACCTACATCTCAGTTCCAGGTAATGCGTTTCATGACCCTAATCTTCTGAACCGCTTTCCTGTTCTCTACCTGCGTCCTGCACTCTTCACCTCTTGCCCTGTGTGTTTGCATAGCCCAATGGAAAATATAATTCTGCACAGACCTTTAAAAAGTTGTGAAAAACCTACTGCATAGCACACAGAGCATACAATGTGCTTTCTTGATTTTGCCATAACAGAAGTCACATATCTAGTTGAACATCCGTGTGCAATCAAGGTGTTTCGCATAATTTCACTGTCTCTGGGAAGTCCCACAGTTGGTTTGTACAATTCCCTACAAAAACTATGAAGACAAAGAAACATTCAAAGCAAATCTGCAATAAGGTTCTACAAAAATGCCAATTATGGGTAAGGATATAAGAACATTTATGAAGCAATGAATATCCCCATGGAACACCGTAAAGAACAGCATTAAGACATGGAGAGAATATGGAACAACTGTGAATCTCTAGTACAGGCTGTCCTCAAAAAAGTGTCCAGGAGAGAATATGTGGAAAGCGTGGAAAATTGCTGTTCACCAAAGGTCCCCATCTAACTTAGTAAAGCTTGAGCAATTTGGCAAAGAAGAGTGGGAAAATATTGCTGTGGCCAGATGGGCCAAGCTGGTAGAGACTTAACCAAATAGACTCATGTCTGTAATTACTGCCAAAGGTGCCTCTAGTAAATATTGACTAGAGGGGATGAATGCTAATGCAATCAACTGTTTTCTGATTGTGTTTGTAATTTTGAACAATTTGTAGATTTCTTTTTTTTTTTTACTTTGACTTGGTTCTTTTTATGTTGATCAGTGGCAAAAACGACTATTAAAATTCATTTTCATTTCATAACACAATGTGAGAAGGTTCAAGGGGGTGAATACTTTTTAAAGCCACTGTTTATTCTAATTTTTACTCAGGCTTCATGCCAGTTAACATTCATATTTATAATATATGAAATTATTAATTATGTGCAGATAGCATTTTAACGAGTGTCATTGTCTTATGTAAAACTCTTTGAGAATACATGAGAGAGCCTCCCATGAGCTGGTTTTGATGATGGCCATGATTGATCATCTGTACATTTTAAATAAGGTTGCTAGGTTCAAGGGCTTACGTTGAAACAGTTCCATCTTAGGCAGTAGAGTTTTGTTAGTTAGAGAACAGTACAACCACTTGCCATAATGCTGTTTAGGGTAGGTACGTACAGATGAGCATTTTGTAAGTCTGAGTCAATGATTTAACTAAAGGACCGAAGTTTGTATCCCTGCTATTCATTCTGTTGGCCTCGCATCCTCTTTTGCTCCGAAGCTGCACTTAAAAGGTGTATTATGAACAGTTCATTCCAAATGTTTATCAAGTTAATGTTTTTTATAGGGCACTGGGCATTAGGTTCACGACAGATCTCAGCTCATCAAATGTTACTGTAATATACTGTAAAACAGTAATCATATGTCCTAACAGCATGAAGGGCTTTGACTCTTCGTAATTAAAATCTCAACAGCTAATGAGACAGGCAGTAAACTCATGATGCAAATGATTATTTTTTTTTTTGCCAGCTAACAGTCATTAAATTAAAGAATATTTTTCCATTAGTCAGGGAATGGGTCTTCCTGGGCGTTTGGGGTGATTTTGGTTTACATTACACACATTCATCTCCATGGTAACCCCTAACGTATGCTTTACTGAGATGCAGGTTAACATGAATAAACAAATCATTTGTACAGATTGTCCTGATTGTTTCATGGAATCCTCAGAGAAACTTATATTCATCAGCCCTATCTACCTGCTGCCAACGGTAGTCGTCATTCGATCAATATGATTCAACTCATTGGATTCAATATGATTTGACCCGTCTACATCTGGCATTAGTGTGTCATCCATCCACTCCTTTCGCATTGTGACCAGTTTTCCTGGTCCCTCCCTGTTTTCAAAGAGCTCTAAAACACATGGAATCCTCAAGTCAACGGTGCCTTTTGTCAATTTTTGATACTTATTTAAATAGTTTCAGTGGCCAGATCGGTCTAAATTTAAAGAACCTCACACAATGCATACCTCATTATTGCCGGAGGTGTTCAGGAAGATCTGATCTCCTCAAAAGCCTACAAAAATATCACCACACTAAAACTGGGGACAAGATCAGGACAAAGGACACGTTAGCGCCACATGTAAACAACTCCACGCAGATAAGCAAGAGTATATTTATTGATTGATAACATTTACATTTTGAAAGAAACCTGGACAATAGTATTTTTTCTTTTTTTCTATATTTTGCTTGACGGTGGCACTGTTAAAGGGACAATATGTAGAACATTTTTCATATTTTTAATAAAATGTATTTGCTGTAATAGTGGAAATATGTTTCCCAATATTAACTCACCAGAAATTGGTGAGCATTTTCAGATACACAAGTGCATCTGAAAATGCTCAATTTCTATTGGTCAACAGACGGTGCACCAACTTCAGTTTTTAAATTGAAAAGTGGCACCTTCCTTCAATCATTTCATGGTTGCTAAAATTCTAGTTCATTCCATTTCTGTTTAAGTGAGAAAACAAGCATGGAATAGTGTTGGGAATTATGCCATCTAAATCACTTTTTTATAAATAAAATAGTTTTCACAGCTTTTGCAATTTAAAGCTGGTTTGAATGGGCGGTTTCTGTGACTTTAGACATTTGGGATATGGCCCTAAATAAATAAATACAAATGTACTTTGACCTTGCAGAAATGGTCATGCTATATAGCCATCAATATTTCTCTAATACTGATTATTCTACTGCACAGCCATTGCAGAATACACTATTGATTTCTGGTTTGGGCAGTATTGATTTGGTCCCTCCGCTCCAGAACCAGATTCATTCAAATCAGCCTAGAACCTTGATATGAACAGTCTTTGTCACACAGTGTACACTGATCAAGAGAAGGATTTTAAGGGTAAGTCGCTCAGACACAGATTAATCCTTGTCCTAAATTGGATAAGGTATACTGTTAGTCCATACAGGGTATAAATGAGTCTTCATTTTTTCTCCCAGCCCCTACTACACACAAGTTAAAAACACTATGTTATAGAGGCAGCCCAAGACAACGATGCAATCCAAACAGGCATTGTCTGCTAAGCACCTTTTTGAATGCAATGTTCCAACAGACCAGATTTAAGGTAAGCAATGAATATTGTCATCTTAACCGCAGATTACTGCAGAAATTGTGCATAGCTGATAGGTGCGATCGGATCGAGTCCAGTCCTAGAATACACACAAGCAGGATTGTAAACAAGGACTAGTCTTTATTTGGGTCTAAGAAATTGGTCCTCTGATTCCTTTCTAAATGTTTAAGGACTGGAACCTTCCAGTGAACCTACCAGGGTTCACAGGGTTAAAATGGCGATAAATTAATCTATTATAAATCAACTCTGGATAATAGGTTACTTGCATAAGAAAATTACTGAAATGTGATTCAAGAACCATTTTTTTAGACATTCAACCTCATCAGAGGACGTGGCTCAGGTCGGCCCCACCCACAAAGCGGCAGTGGACGTTCTCTAGGAAGGGCAGCTGTGATTGGAGGAGATCCACTGTTGCCATGGAGATGTCTTTGCACATGGAGACGTCCAGCGTACGCAGCCTCTTACAGTATTGGATGAGCAGGAAGAGAGACCTGTGGAAGCACGAGGTCTCCACCGTTACACAATATTAAATCACAGCTCTTTACAGTTCGTAGTGTTTACATTTCATTGTGTGTGTGTGTGTGTGTGTCACCTATCTGTGACTGCATCGCAGCAGGACAGGTGGAGGTGTTGCAGCCTGGTGAGGTGGGGGGCGGCGCAGGCGATGCCCTGGTCACTGATCTGGGGGCAGCGGCTGAGAGCCAGGCTGGTGAGGCTCCGGCAGTGGAAGGCCACCGACGCCAGGCTGTCGTCAGTGATCTCCGGCAGCATGCAGAGAGACAGGCGCTGCAGTTCTGGATAACGCAGCACCTGTGCATAAGGACAATGGCCTGATTAACCCGGGGGTTCCTCACCGAGCGGACACAGGACATCACACCAAACCTGACCAGGAAAGACTCTGGGCCCTGGTAAGAACCTAAACTACAGCAGAGAGGCAGCCCTGCCATACATCCTGGCCCTGACCACAGCTGGTGTCCTCTCATCACTACCTGTGTGATGCTGCTGTCGGTGAGTTTGGAGCAGCCAGACAGGTCGAGCTCCTGGAGGCTCCGGAGGGCAAGCAGTGAGGCCCCCTCCTGCTCCCGAAACACCCCCAGGTCCTCGTCTGTCACCAGCCGAGGCTTCTCCTGGAAGGGCATGCTGGGAGGCCGGAAGAAACCCATGTTTCCAAAGGTCCGGGTGAAGCTGGGCCCCTTGTCCTCCTGCCAAGAGTCAGGTCGAGAGGTCGAAGGTCAGGGGAGCGTGCTTGTACCGAGCTACAGTGGCGGTAACCTGAACGTAAGCCCAGACAAGTCCCCGACCCGGCCCTCTCTCACCATGTGGTTGCTGGGCTCACACTCCTTGGTGGGCTCCACCATGCCCAGCAGGCCCCAGTCTGTGATCTCCTTGCACCAGGCCAGTCGCAGCACCACCAGCCCAGGCAGGTAGGTAGCGATGGCACGCACGCTCAGGTCTGTCAGGTAGACACAGGAGGTCAGGTCCAGCACCCGTAAATTGGAGCCCAGCAGCTGAGCCAGAGAGAACATAGCCAGGTCCTGGTAGAGGGGGAGATGTAATGTCATAAGAAACACTGAAGTCCGTAAAAGGAAAAAGTCTGAGAGTTGGACAAAACGGCTCTGATGAAGGATTAGGGACTACATTATGTTAGTTGTAAACTGCACACAAGGTCCAAACAAAATGCACCTCTCACATTTTGTTTTTCTTAGCCCAATATGCGCCGCACAACGGCAACCCCCCAGCCACAATCGGCAGTGGCACAACCGGGGCTCGAACCCGCGGCAGTGGTGATGCAGTTACACTTGCAGGGCAGGTGCGTAGACCACTGCGCCGCTCGGAAGGCCTGTAACTTCCACCTTTAACGGAAACGCCGAACAGGACCGCTGCCTTAGACTGCTGCATTGGGATTATCTTGACTGTCCTGACTCAGGGTTTCAATATACTCCCAATCATTTTGGCTGCAGGTCAGGTGCTCTAGTTTAAGCTGCCTGTTGTCATGGGAATAAGAGGGCGGCCTACACACTGACCTGGATGTAGGTGCAGCTCTTGAAGCTGAGGGTCTCCAGCCGTGCTCTGGGCTCCGGGGCAGACAGCCCTTTCACCATCTCAGCCCCACTGACATGCAGACACTCGGACACATCCAGGGTCCTCAGCTCCGGCAGCACCATCAGGTCAGCCAGGCCTTGATCCGTCACCCTCCAGTCCCGGGACAGGGAGACACACCGGAGACCCTCCAGTCCTGATGCCACAGCTAGCACCGCCCGACTTGTGAGCTCCGTGCAGGCACTGAGGTCCAGCATCCGGAGGCCCGGCTGGTATTTACACAGCACCTCCACAGAGGAGTCTGTTAGCTCCTTGCAGCCCCGCAGGCAAAGCTCCTCAAGAAACAGGCCCTCCACCTGGGCCAGCGAGCGCAGTGACTCTGGGGTGATGCTGGTTCTGCTCAGGTCCAGTCCACGCATTGTGGAGGCCTGCTCCTGCAGCAGCCTACGGAGGTTCCGCAGGGAGAGCAGGGCGGAGGAGTCGGGCCCCACTGGGCAGCCGCGGTACGGGTCAAACTCAAAGGCGATGTGGCAGCCAGCCAGGGACAGACGCCGTAGTCTGGGAGTGCAGCCTGTGAGACGATTGAAGGTGAGGTCTGATAGGTACCGCAGGTCGGAGAGGTCCAGCTCCTCGAGACCTGATAAAGCCAACCTCACCTAGGAAGAGAACAATGTTGTTCAAAAACCTGGCAGGTGGTTAAGAAAAAGAGAGTTCCAATCACATTCAGCCTCCAGGGTCTGACCTGACGACGTTGATCCTCTTTGGAAAGGAAGGCTCCAGACATGAAGAGGCTGTCCAGGCCACGGAGGTCAAGCCTGCGCAGGGCCGTCAGCTGGGGCAGCAAAGCAAGGAGGGAGGACTCGGTCACACTGCTTCCCGGTAGGGCAAGGCTCTCCAGCTGAGGGCCCAGGCAATACCCTATCTCCTGCAGCACAGCCCGGCACACGCTGGAGCCATCCAGGTGGCTTATGACCAGGCTGCAGCGAGAATGCCTACTCAGTCCCCGGATCAGATCCAGGGACGACATGGAGGCCGGAAACTTGAAGGTGAGATTTCTCTGGAACATAAAGTCAGGAATAGCCTTGTCAGTGACATTGTTCATTAGAGGCCAGAGGGATTAGGCCAAAGTTGTGGGATGGAGTACCTGGAATTGGTGGTCTTGGCTGGCAACATACCAGCTCCTGCAGACCAGTGAGGCTTCCTTTCGGTCTGAGGCTTTGAGAAAACCCAGAATGTAGGTGATGATCTGGACAGGAAGTTGATCACAATTGGATTATCAGGTCTTTGATAATCAGATTTTAACATGGTGCAATGCATAAGTAAATTGATGAAATATGGTGTCAAACCAAATGAGAACAATACTGCTTTGTTAGCTAGCTAGCAACTGCTGATAACATAATCAAGCTGTCAACAGAAATGTGACAGTTAATACACCCACCCCTCATGCATTGACTACCATCACTGACAGTCACCTTAACTGAGATATAAAAAAGACACCTTTTTAAACAGTCTGCCTACTAGCTAGTCTACTTACCTCAATCGGTAACTCTGGCGTCTCCATGTTTCATTTAATCCCAAATCAACGTTAAGTGCAAATGCAGTGAAGTAATTTATTATAGTGATCATACTGTTAATAACTACATGTCAAACATTTATTTTCTTCTGATTAGATAAAATAACGTTTGCTAGCAATAACATCAAGTGCTGTCAACTAGCTAACAAACCAGTAGTTAGTTAACGACGTTAGCTTCCTCAAAGTCTAGCTAGCTAGTTAATCATTAACTACGTGAGCTACAGTAACATAGCTAGTAACCGGGTAAGCTATCTTGAGAGCTTCATTCATTCACGTCACAGTCTATTCTGACCTGGTTCGCAAAAATGACATCCTTGGCTTCAAATATAGTTTAAAAGTCTCTAGAGCAACGAAAAAGACCTAGAAGATGTCATCACCCTGTTTGTCATCGCATAGCCTAGGGTCAATCTTCTGACCAAGACAAACTCACGTGCCACTTGCAACCGAGAGGCTTTCTGGGAGACCGAGTTGTTCACTGCTTCATGAATCCATTTGCCTTGTTATTTTCAGACGTGCATCTATGTGCACCTTCTCGGTTTAGCAATTGGCGAAATCAAGCTAAACAGACGTATGAATTCAAACCCGATGTGTTTCTAAGTTCTGTTGTGGTGTCCACTTTCCACTGTGAAGCAGTATTCATGACTTGTCTTAAGATGTGGGTATTTTATTTTCCCTGGGTCCCTACCTAAATGAAGTTTACAACAGGTTACTGATAACAAGTGATGACAAATGATGACAAGTGAAAACAAAAATGTATTTAAACAGAATCCACAAAAACATAAAACATGTATCATGGTGAAATCAATACATTCAGAATTGCTGCTATATTGAAACCAAGTGTATCACAAATGCTATTTTTCTCAGCACGTGTTGCACGCCAGGTTTGTTTACACTCACAAAGGTGAACCAACATGACAATAATATTCACACACAACCTACAAATTGTCTGGCAGTTTCGGTAGCTGGTATACTACCCTATGTTTTCCAAGGGTTAATTCAGGATATGTTAAACATTGCATTGATTCCTCAAAAACTAAAACAGAAGGGTTTTTCCCAGTAAAAATGTATTTTTTCCATTTACAACATATTTACAAGCCAAGAACTTGTGAAAACAGCTTTTGGTCAACAGTATGTAAAAAAGTATTAAAAAAAAAATCTATCACATAACAAAACAAAAACATGTACTGTACTGTACATAGGCTACCATATATTGTTGACATGAGTCTTGGTCTGGTCTGTTAAGTTATAAGTAGAAAAAATAATTTTAAACATGTTTAATGTCATACTATAACTATGGTCATCATTTGTTTGGTGAAATACCCAATTACTTTGTAAGTTATGGCTGCCGGTTCATGGAGATGCAGTCTAGGACTTTTAAGATGATTAAATCATGTTTTAAACCTCCAATTTCGGGCTGGATGTGTAATATGTTGTTTATATGTACATAATCTATAAGTAGAATCACTATCAGTTAGCCATGAAATTCCAAGTTTGAAAGCAAGTGTTTTAAAGACAGTACAACTTTTACAACCAAAAGAATTGCAGACTCCATCTTTAAAAGGGCTCTATTCAATTTATATAAGTTCAGAATTACAGCATGACTCTTCAACACTGCGTGCAGTATGTAGACTCAGTCTAAAATTACCATTGTTTCTATAGTGCAGGTGTGTAAGACTCCAGCAGTATCAACACAATTGAGCCCTAGCCATCTTCAGTTGTCTGACAAGGGGAAATTATGACAGTCTTGAATGCATTACTAGCTACACTTCTACCTGTCTGCATACTACACTATTTACATTTATCAGCTAATATTTTAAGTTGTACACTCCAGAAGTGTAAAATATTCAGCAGTTTCATTATCAACCCACTCACTGAAGACACACCAAACCACAATGGCCATAAATATAAGGCAAAAACAATATATTCCATTCAGCAGCACAGCTAAAACCAACCAGTATTTTTTGTTTTTACACAAGAAAAAACATTTCTTATAAACATTAGCAAAACTGTTCCTGACATTTCAAAATGCATCTAATATACATACTGTATATATTTGAATATACAGCCATCAAATCTTTTCTTGTTTTATGTATATATAAGAAAATTAACTAATACTAGGGCTTAGGAGCAGGCATTTGTTTTCAAAAAGCAGACTGAACAGAGAACCTGGAAACACCACACACCTCTACCCTGTGTGACCACCTTGTCATCCCCTTAACAAGATGTAGTTCTATTATTAGTTATTGCTGATTTGTCCATTGACCCCTGGGATTATAAACAATCATTTAGTTCAACGTCCAAGGCCTCAGTGTTCCACCCATCTCTAAATCCTTGTCAAATTAACCAGCCCAGATTGCCCCATAGTCCACAGGTGTCACACAGATGAGAATAGCACAGTAACCATGTTTCCATCCACAGTTTTTATGCAATAAAATGAAATATTGTATGAAAACATTGGTTTAATGATAACAAGAAGGGTCAGGAAATATTAATAATGACCTGGAGGGATCTTTTGGAAAGTATTAAGTGTATTATGAGAGAAATCACAGCATAGATGTCTATATGTGGAGATCACCATTCATTCTAAGGTAAACTTCAGCCAGTGATAAGCGGTGATATTTCTGTGTTCCTACCACGACGACTCTAGAACATCCATAATCCCAGAGACTAAATACACCCTGATAGATTTACAGGGTGGTGACAGGGCACAGTGACAAGCTTGTTAAAGGATTAATTCTCATGACATGACAGATTTTCTGGGTGTGGTGAACACCACCAGAGTGCATTCATTATTAAATATAATTTAATTTTATAATACATGAAAGTCTGCCTACCATTGGATAAGAACCTAGCTAGTGAGGTAAGAAAAAAAAGTGTCTGGTATGGGTATGAAAGAATAGGGACTTTGGCTCTGTGACTGCTGAGACCTATTTTGATGACAATTCAGACACACGGCCCTTCTCTCTTGGCAGCAGAGTGGAGAGGGACACATTACCTCCTCCCTTTCTCCACATGAATGCAGCTCTTAAAAGCAGTGGGAGACAACTCATGGCTTTCTCTTCTCTTTCCTCTTCCCACTCTCTTCTCCCTCTACTTGGTCCTGCACCGTGAAGAGTGTCTCAGCACAGGAGTCCTGCTGAAGCGGTGTGGAGCAGTTTGAGACTGGGGACACGGTGTCAGCCTCGCACCCTGGCTCCCAGCTGGAGACTGGAGAGACTGGAAACACTGAGGACGACAAGGAGGGCTGTGGGGAAATGGGGAGTTAGTTTAGTTCCAATGAGCGCATGTGGCATCTATGTCCATGCCACACTGACACAAAGGTTTCCTACAACACTGACAGTTGGTAACTAAGAAATTCCAGGGTTCCTTGAGTGACTAGTAAATCTAACTGCATAGGGGTGTTTCTGAAGAGAAAATACCATACCTGTAAAGAAACACTGGATTTGTGGGTCTTCTGTTTTATCTTGGCGAGGGTCCCTTTGAGGCCTGTTTTCTGCTGAGCCATCTCCAGAGCGGCTTTGAGTAGCTTGGGAGTCTCCGTTCGAGGAGGAATTACCTGGACAGGCTCCTTCGGAGGGTCTGGTGTCTTGTCTTTTATCAGCATCTTCCTGCAGCCCAAAAATCAAATAATCACAAATTCATAGTTGTTTCACATTCCCATCTAAAATCATAAAGTACAATGCACCAATAAATAGTTGTTTTGTTAACTTTCCCTCTCTCTCACCTGGCCTTCTTCCGGAGAAGCTTCTGAGACTCTGGGTAATGCACTAAAATCTCATTGAGGTCCTTCTTGTCCAGAATGAAGAGGTTGGCAAATCCATGAGCCACCACATTTGCTGTTCTTCTGTTCCCCCCACCTACAGCCAGCAGACTTGCCACCCAAAAAGGAAAACTTCAAAAAACAAAGATACACCCCTTTTCTTCTCCCTAATTTCAGGTATCCAATCTGTAACCATGACCATGTCTACTTGGGCCACTCGTGATAGGCTTGGAAGATTCAAGCCATGCTGCTGTGTATCTCACTGCCTGCTTAGTCAGAAAGTGAGCCTAAGCAATGCCTCAGAGGGAGGGAGGGAGACTGTCAGAGGGAGGGAGGGAGACTGTCCACTTCAGGCTGCTTTCATCACAACCAGCCACTTGAGCCCAATGAGAAACAGCCCTGAGTGCTGTGCTGACCCTCTCTAACCCCGGGCGATGCGAGGCCTGTCACAGCAGGCTAGTGGTGCCTTGGCCTTAGACCGCCGTGCCACTCAAGAGCAGGAAAAACACATTTAGCTAGAAAAAGTACACGTCTTGAAGAAAATGCAGCTAATTGCTCCAGTGAAACAAAGTGCACACGTCAGACCAGACATCAGGATGCTTACCTGATCTCCCCAAACACTGACCCAGACCTGAGCGTGACAAACACTGTCTTCCCATCTGGCCCACCAACCACCTGCACCTCCCCGGCCTTGATAATGTACATCTCCCGTCCAACTTCGCCCTGAGGAGATGGAGAGGCAGTCAGAAGCCTGGACCTCTGCTGCCCTCTGCTGGAGTCTCCTACATAGACTGGGAGCTACCAATAGCTCACTACCCATTTATGAGTACCTGGCCAAACTATTCTGGCTACAAGTGTGATGGCACCATGTCCAGGCAGTTGCTAGCTAATGATGGATGTGTTGTGGGTTGACAGGAATACTTTAAACTGTCCAGAAAACCTTCTCAAAACTGTAAAGACAGCTTCCCTGGCAGGTGTATATCCATATGTTAGTATATCATTTGTATCTATTATTTGTTATTGGTTTGAAATGGCAGCTGTATACTACAGAAACATCCAAAACTAGCATTCCTCTCTAAATGTGCAATTAAAGGGCCAGATGCGCTATTAAAGGAGAATCACAATCAAATCTTTATAACATCTCATTTACCCTTATTTTTCTCTTACAGGTTGAACAAGGACTAAGCAGCACACAGCAAACAATTGACTAGACAACACCAAACCAAACACCACAGCAATACATACTCACATGAAACAGGACAAAGTGAGATGTATGTGCTAAACTAAGTGATGTATGTACGAACAAAGTGTCCGTCTATCAAAAAAGGTATGTATCTCAAGAATGTCTATGTCCATGTGGGGTAAATCAAAAGAGTCTCTCTGGGAGAACCAACTGACTGGATTTTTAAACCAGGGATGTGTGATGCGATTGGGTAATGAAAAAAGGAACAGGTGGTGCAATTAGGAGGGGTGTCCACTGATTGGTCCACCTCAGCAGTCAGGCGATGCACTCATGACTGCCAGGTGGGAAACACCAACGAGCACAATCAGGAACATAAGGGACACCTGGGGAAACAGCAGGAGGGGAAAAACACAAACGCACATACAGGGTACCTGCATGCGTAACAGCTAATATCTAAAACACAGGAGGAAAGTTATTATACACACACACACACACACACACACACACACACACACACACAGCACAGTACAGTGAAGACAGTAACACAGTGAAGCTCACAGACACACACAGCAACAAGTTGTAAAGGCAGCAAAGCTACCACGTCATGCTTTGACCTTTACCTTTTTGCAGACATAGTCCCCTGGGAGATAGACAACAGACCTCAGTCTCTTTAGCATGTCAAAAATCATCTGTCTATCACAACCCTGAGGGGAACAGGCAAGGCTGAGTTAGAATTCCACAGAGACAGAGCTCCTCAATTTCCCTGTGGGCTACAACAGCCTGACCAAACAGACACTTCACCTGAAAGAGAGACACTTTGCTGACAATGTCATAGCTGACATCCACAGCGATGTCCAGCCTCATCTTGTCCGGCAGCTGGACCAGAAGCTCCTGCTCATCTGAATAGAGCCAGACACAAAGACCGAGTCAATGGAACACAATGTGACACATTAGAGCGCCACACAACACGACAGAAAATGAACTTACCCAACATGCCCTGAGACTGCCAGGTGTAGTTGTACCAGGTCTTGACCCTGTTCTGCACATCTTTAGGTATACGATATGAGGCCATATATTTGACGGTGTTGTCCATGCACGCTCTGTAGTGTGTCTGTCCTGCTGTAGCAGCACCAACCACGTCTCTCATCTGCAAGAGACGGCCAGGGGATAACCAGGAGCGCAACAGTCACAACAGCCAACAGGCAACGTTAAGATCAGCTTACACTAGCACACGCGGCAGGGTAAGAATTAAGGTAGTAATCCTACTTTAAACCCAATCTAAATGTTTCATCGATAAACATAGTTTATTGGTAATATGGTAACCAACCTGTCCAATCATGATGGAAAAGACAAATACACCAACAAAGTAGTTGATGAGCTGAAAGATGATTTCAAAGAGTGTTGTGGGTTCCGGCAGTCCTCCAATAGTGATCAGGGTCTTTACAGCAAAGTAGTAACAGCGGATGTAACTGAAACACATGATAACCAGACAAAATAGTAACAGCGGATGTAACTGAAACACATGATAACCAGACAAAATAGTAACAGCGGATGTAACTGAAACACATGATAACCAGACAAAATAGTAACAGCGGATGTAACTGAAACACATGATAACCAGACAAAATAGTAACAGCGGATGTAACTGAAACACATGATAACCAGACAAAATAGTAACAGCGGATTTGTAACTGAAACACATGCTAACCAGACAAAATAGTAGCAGTGGATTTGTAACTGAAACACATGATAACCAGACAAAATAGTAGCAGTGGATTTGTAACTGAAACACATGATAACCAGACAAAATAGTAACAGTGGATTTGTAACTGAAACACATGATAACCAGACAAAATAGTAACAGTGGATTTGTAACCGAAACATATGATAACCAGACAAAATAGTAGCAGTGGATTTAATTGAAACACATCATGACATGTGGAAACTCCTTCAAGACTGTTGGAAAAGGATTCAAAGTGACTACCTCATGAAGCTGATTGAGAGAATGCAATTAGTGTTCAAAGCTGTAATCAATCAATTACAGTTATGCTCATAAGTTTGCATACCCTGGCAGAAATTGTGAAATTTTGGCATTGATTTTGAAAATATGACTGATCATGCAAAAAAACTTATTTAAGGACAGTGATCTTATGAAGCCATTTATTATCACATAGTTGTTTGGCTTCTTTTTAAATCATAATGATAACAGAAATCCCCCAAATGGCCCTGATCAAAAGTTTACATACCCTTGAATGTTTGGCCTTGTTACAGGCACACAAGGTGACACACACAGGTAAAATGGCAATTAAAGGAGAATTTCCCACACCTGTGGCTATTTAAATTGCAGTTACTGTCTGTTTATAAATAGTCAATGAATGTTAGCTCTCATGTGGATGCACTGAGCAAGCTAGACACTGAGCCACGGGGAGCAGAAAAGAACTGTCAAATGACCTGTGTAACATGATAATGGAACTTTATAAAATGGAAAATAATATAAAAAGACATCCAAAGCCTTGCAAATGCCAGTCAGTACTGTTCAATCACTTATTAAGAAGTGGAAAATTCAGGGATCTCTTGATACCAAGCCAAGGTCAGGTAGATCAAGAAAGATTTTAGCCAAAACTGCCAGAGGAATTGTTCGGGATACAAAGAAAAACCCTCAGGTAACCTCAGAAGAAATACAGGCTGCTCTGGAAAAAGATGGTGTGGTTGTTTCAAGGAGCACAATACGACGATACTTGAACAAAAATGAGCTGCATGGTTCAGTTGCCAGAAAGAAGCCTTTACTGCGCCAATGCCACAAAAAGCCCGGTTACAATATGCCCGACAACACCTTGACACGCCTCACAGCTTCTGGCACACTGTAATTTGAAGTGACGAGACCAAAATAGCTTTATAGTCGCAACCATAAGCGCTATGTTTAGAGGGGTCAACAAAGCCTATAGTGAACAGAATACCATCCCCACTGTGAAGCATGGTGGTGGCTCACTGATGTTTTGGGGGTGTGTGAGCTCTAACGGCACAGGGAATCTTGTGAAAATTGATGGCAAGATGAATGCAACATGTTATCAGAAAATACTGGCAGACAATTTGCATTCTTCTGTACGAAAGCTGCGTATGGGACGCTCTTGGACTTTCCAGCACGACAATGACCCTAAGTTGACCCTCCAGTGGTTACAGCCGAAAAAGGTGAACGTTCTGGAGTGGCCATCACAGACTCCTGACCTTAATATCTTTGAGCCACTCTGGGGAGATCTCAAATGTGCAGTTCATGCAAGACGACCAAAGACTTTGCATGACCTGGAGGCATTTTGCCAAGACAAATGGGCAGCTATACCATCTGCAAGAATTTGGGGCCTCATAGACAACCATTACAAAAGACTGCACGCTGTCATTGATGCTAAAAGGGGCAATACACAGTATAAAGAACTAAGGGTATGCAGACTTTTGAACAGGGGTCAGTCATTTTTTTTCTTTGTTGCCATGTTTTGTTTTATGATTGTTCCATTCTGTTATGACCTACAGTTGAATGTGAATTCCATAAGAAATAAAAGACAAGTGTTTTACCTGCTCACTCATGTTTTCTTTACAAATGGTACATATATTACCAATACTCCAAGGGTATGCAAACTTTTGAGCACGACTGTACATATAACGTAATCATATTTTGATTTGTTTAAGACTTTTTTGGTTGCTACATGATTCATTATGTGTTGTAAAGTTTTTATGTCTTCGCTATTCTGCAAGGTAGAAAACTAAAATACCCTTAAATGAGAAGGTGTGTTCAAACTGTTGACTATTACTGTACACACTCATCTAACAGACGCTTTTTTATCTATTTTAAATCAAAACTGTAATCATCCAGCAGATGCTCTGATCTATTTTACATTCACATTTTAGTCATCCAGCAAACATTCATCCATTTTACATTTAAGTCATTTAGCAATGCTTTAAACCATTTTACATGTACATTTTATTCATCTAGCAAATGCTCATCCATTTTACATTTAAGTCATTTAGCAATGCTTTAAAACATTTTACATGTACATTTTAGTCATTCATCCAGCAGATGCTCCAATCTATTTTACATTCACATTTTAGTCTTCCAGCAAACATCCATCCATTTTACATTTAGGTCATTTAGCAACACTAATCCATAATTTAGTTGATGCTCTTATCCTGTGTGATTTACATACATTATTGATTGCATGCATATTGTACCTGTAGTACTTTGCACGTTCTATTTTCTGATAATTTTTTTTCCCTTCTGAATTAATATGGGTAACCATCAACTTGATATGTTGTTGTTTTACTTTAAAGTAGACAAACACTAGTGCCACAAAAAATGTTCAAACTATTGATTATCTAGGACATTGATGGCCAATCCTAGAATCAATAGCTTTGCCTATTAATTTAACATTGATTAAATTTCTCTAGCCCAGTCCTTCAGCTGCTGACAGAAACAGGGTTGGGGACAACACTTTCTAATTGTCCATACTGCTGATTATTGTTTTAAGCACCAACATTTCACCCAGCATCTGTTTCCATTCCTTCCAGGGTTCCGATTAGAAAAGTTGAAAACCAGGTTTATATTGTTTTTGAGTAATTTAGTCGACATTGCAAGCGACAGAATCTAATAATAAAATTTGAGACATTTGCAATTTTTTATTGATTGATTCTCTTGAATCATTAGAGCAGTTAAATCTGTTCCACATTCCGTAAAATTACAATACAACTCACTACTTGCGTCGTTTGCTTTCTTGCTCGACTTCATCGAGGGCGACAATCACTCGGACGTCATGATACAAAAATGGTGACCTGATTTGGTTCACGAGCACTAGTGGCAAAATTACACAATAGCTCGGGAGAATCCCTTTAATGGACACAAATTCTACACACCTGTTGCCGTTTCCATCGTATACCCACTGAGTGGATCCCAGACCTCCATACGCAGAGAACCAGTAGAATAGACAGGCGTTACAGTGAAGACAGTACAGCAAGTAGGTGGTGGTCCGGATCACTCTGATCGGACCCGACCGGAGGAGAGACACTGGGTTACATATGCTGAGATGCCCTTAAACATATCTCAGAAAAGCCCAGTATTCAAAAAGTGTCTAGCTCTCATGTCGTTTGGAACGATGTCCATGAGATCTGGACATAGAGTCACAGATGCAGAATTGAACAATAATTTGATAGTGCTCACCTGTAAATAAAGGCTTTAGTCAGGATGGCCTCAAGACGGTCGTTAAACTCGAAGAAAGACATTATCTGGAGGACATTTGACATGTGTTTATTGGAGTGTGAGTAACACTTCTGTATGTGTCCAAGCCTGCAGCCAGGTGAACCACAGAGGTGTCCGTTTAAGCCTCACCTTAAGCAGCCGTGGGAATCGGAGGAGTGGGTTGATTCCAGTTTTAAAATAGAACAATTCCAGTGGAGCAAGACTGATGACATCCATCTGTAACCCAGAGAAAAACTATCAACAAAGATACGTTCAGAAAAAATCCTCACACATCTTTGTCCTGGGAGCACCCAATTATTCCAGGCTTTTCAGTAGAGAATACTGCAAAGTTGTCTGATGAAAAGCTACCTTGAAACGAAAGGTTTTCATGTAGTTCTTTCTCATGTCCATTTTGTCAAACTGCAACGGGAACAAACAAAAACACAAATCAATGATTCTGACACGGTGTGTTTCCATGTGTGTTGTATATGGAAAACGTATGCGACATAAACCCTTGTCTAGCAAGACGGTCTCCTTAAAAGATATAGAAACAGGGACATTTACCCACTGTATTGACATATCCCCAAGCCGGCTAGCTCACCACTATGTCTCCACCGCGGACAAACTGCAGACGAGGCTGAAAAACCAGGATGTCCAGGATGTAGATGAGGTCACACAGGTAGTCCGTGAGTAACCACAGGTAGATGTTACTCGGGGTCTGGTAGGGGAAGGCCCAGCGCACTGGGATCATCCACACATTCCAGTTCCAAGCCAAGGTGACAAAAAACAGCCACAGAACATAGACCAGATCTAGGAAGGAGAACCAGAGTGAACAACCAGAGGAGGCCCATAATGCATCACCCATATACATCACAAGAAAGAGCAGGTATCACACTGGTCAGCCCATTCTGTTCAACCCACTGACCACTTGGAGGAGCCAGACTAACATTCAGACAAAAAAGCCCAAGGAAGTCGACAAAGGAGACTGTCAACAGAGTTGGAGTAGAAGGAGGGAAGTAAAAGAGTTTACTAGAAGAATACAAACAGGAAGGCAGAAAGCAGGAGTGTGAGGAGGAGGGGTAGTAAGAGGTTGTGTATGCCAGAGGAGCTCACTGGTGAATGGGTCGATACTAGCGGGGAAGCGGTAGCGCAGCAGGGCTTGGATCCATCTGGGAGGTGTCACCTTGAAGCGCAGTCTGGACTTGGACTGCCGTTGCTGCTCCTCCAACTCCCTCTCAGGGGAGACCGGCTGCACCTCGGAAGGTGCACAAGGAGGTGCTGGAGCTCTTGCAGGGGCTGCAGGCGTGAGGGCCGAGAGGAGTGTCAGACGTGAAAGGTCAGGTTAAACAGGTCACTGATTGTGCTGTGTTGACTGACTGTGTGTTTGCTCTTAAAAAAATAAAACGTACGGTAAAAGTGAGAGGTATCTTTTTTTTTTTTTCTTTCAAAATTATTCTTTGCCTGAGAGTTGAATTGTTCTGCGAGTTTCAAGGTCTGTTTTGACATTAGGGCATCTATTCGAACAAACCAACACAATGGCAGACCTCAGTGCCGGCAGTGAAATTGGTTCAGAAGTATTTCAGCTATTTCGACAGCAGAAACAGTGAGTGCAATAACAGGGACGAGCATAAAAGAGCTGCTCCTGTATTTTCATCCACTGCACTGACACAGGAGCACAGCATAGTGTCATCCAAGCTGGGGATATATTCTGATTAAATAGCATAGGCGATATGAAGTAACAAAGAACACCAACTGTATTCGTTACTCAGAAGACGCATTGTCTCATCAGCATGTTCGGTGTGTTGACAGTCAACATTGTAGTAGCTGCCCTTGAACAAGCATATAGGCACATAGCCTGTTTTTAGGCAGTTCACGTCTCCTCAAATAAAATATACTAGGCTACTGCCAATTTTGACGCACATTTTTGGTAAGCCAGATAATAGCCTAGGACTACCATTGATGTCGTGTTATTGGTCTGAATAATCAGAATGTCCTTAAAGCCGAGTGCCAGAAAGACACCTGATGCATTGCATGCTAGAATAAGGATAGCCAACTGAGGGCTTTTTAAATAATAATGCTTTAAAAAATAAAAAGGACATGAAACAATTATTACGGGAATATAATAGACATTTTTTGGACGGCATCATTCCACAACGAGCATATGATCATGCATGATCATGTAGCCTACATTGAGGGGCTCTGAGCACATCCAAGGAGAAGGGAGCCAAGGGTGAGGGGGTAGATTATCTCATATACTGTAGGTTGGGACATAGTGGCAAGGCAACAGGACAGCCAATATCCACTAACAGCAGTGTCAGTGAAGAGTCTGAGAGTGTGTGTGTGTGTGGCTTTAATAGATGGGTACAGTACACAGTGTGTGTTGGAGTGTGATGTACTGTTTGTTTGAGTGTGTCCAGTGTGTGTGTGTGTGTGTGTTCATCGGGTCAGTACTAAAGGGGTAATGCAATAAGGGACTGAGGCCGATTGTGTTGCCAGTGGCGTCATTGAACGGTCTTATGGCTTAGGGATGAGAGCTGGCGTTGTCCATAGCCTCAGGAGTAAAAGTACAGGAGGGACAAAGGGCACACCCCAGAAGGGGCAACGTGTTCAGGGTTAAGGTCCAGTCCTCACCAGCTGGGGTCAGCCCAACAGGAAGTTCAGGACTTAGAACTTGTTTACATTAACCTACATTTTCCGAGACACATTGAAAAAGACTAAAGACGCTAGATTATTTTTGCTGTGTAAACTCGCAGGCATCGATAGCTCGAGACGCCACCTTTCCGAGGTAGCGCGCGCCAGATTTTCGATAGAGCCCCAGTAGGGTTTTGGAAGTGTGCACGGATATCCGTGCGCACGGATATTGCTCGCATTCCCATGACTGACGGCCACAATCCTACAGAGATGTTTTCAAATAAGGCAGCTTGTGGGTTGTCTTAAACAGCCCCACCAGCGCTGCCTGTTGGTACACCTTAGATAATGAGACCACTCCCACCTCCGAGCAAGAAACCAATGACCAACCCTGGGGCACTGCCCAGACCTGTGTGACTCCAAGTGTTACTCACAGGTAGTGGGACTGTCGTCATCAGAGTCATCTGGATCTATGAGTTTCTCTTTGGCCCTCTCCGTCCTCTCCTTAAACATCTTGACCAGCACCTGTAAGCGCTCGTTCACGGCGTAGCTGGCCTGACTAGCAGACGAAGCGGGCCTCAGCCTTCAAACGTGAAACAGCCGCGGGATAATTAACAGACAGACAAACATCCATGCGCCAAACTCTTTTCTCTGAGAGCACAAATCAATATTCTTTTGAAGTGAATAGAAGCAACACGGTCACCGTGTGCCCGGGGGAAAATGGAAAATGTCTCCCTGAAACACATTTTACCTCCAGTTTTATTGTGTCAGTGAATATCTTTCCATGAGAATGGTCGTTAGGATCACATTTTCAACTCAAACTGACCCAACACATTTTTTTCAAGAGTCATACAGTGCGTGGTTAGCTAACAGTGGTGTGGAGGAATTCACCCATCATCTCCACTGAGAATGCTGGACTGGCTAGGCCACGCCCTCATTGCGGTCTCCATCTCCTCTTCATCTTCGTCACTCTGAGAGTACAGTTTCTTTCTGTGAAGGCAGTTAGGACACAGCTCAAGCACAGTAAGAAACAACACTGATAGCTCACACACAGACAGACGAAGAAGAAAACACTAAGGCTGCTATGTGCTGTTATAACAGAGCTCCCCGAAATGAAGTCCTTGCTATAAGACACTACGGCCTACATATGATAATGGAACGGCGGGGGAATACAGTATGGTTGAAGTTATGCTGGTTTAACATTCAACAGAGCTCACAGATACTCTGAATAGACTCTGAACTGTAGGTGTCTGGAATGTTTTAGGGGTACAGCACAGAGGGGGGGCAGTTGGGAGGCAGTCTTGATGAATGCACCATGCTGGGACGGATGTTGATGTACAGATGGATCGATAAAGTCTGATAACGATTACATAGCTTACATCTTGGTCCAGATATTCCTGGGTTTCTTCTTACTAGGTCAGCCCATGGTTCCAACAACAGGGATAGAGGAGTGTGTGTGTGTGTGTGTGTGTGTGTGTGTGTGTGTGTGTGTGTGTG
>JACXGI010010474.1:0-27532 GCA_016801175.1 Esox masquinongy
TAACCCTATAGAAAATCTATGGGGTATTGTGAAGAGGAAGATGCGATACGCCAGACCCAACAATGCAGAAGAGCTGAAGGCCACTATCAGAGCAACCTGGGCTCTCATAACACCTGAGCAGTGCCACAGACTGATCGACTCCATGCCACGCCACATTGCTGCAGTAATTCAGGCAAAAGGAGCCCCAACTAAGTATTGAATGCTGTACATGCTCATACTTTTCATGTTCATACTTTTCAGTTGGCCAACATTTCTAAAAATCCTTTTTTTGTATTGGTCTTAAGTAATATTCTAATTTTCGGAGATACTGAATTTGGGATTTTCATTTTTAATCATCACAATTAAATGAAATAAACATTTGAAATATATCAGTCTGTGTGTAATGAATGAATATAATATCCAAGTTTCACTTTTTGAATGGAATTACTGAAATAAATCAACTTTTTGATGATATTCTAATTTTATGACCAGCACCTGTATATATAAAATCCCATCATTTTTGCTTGTAAAAATGTGCTTATGTTTTTGTTTCTTCAACAAAAGTCCTGATATATTTAGACACAGCATGAGTCCATATTGGGATTCAGTATATCATTTTTATAGGACATTAGTCATATCCGTAAACCGTATATGACAATGAGACAAATGTGGTTTCAGTATTTCTCTGGATATGATAAGTAATGTAATCTTTTTATGCACTGGAAATGCCTGTATTCTCTAAAATATCATGAAAATATCCTTTTAGATATCTCCGGATTTTTGACCTTTTTGCCCAGTGTTGCTCATTGCACATAACAGGAGGATGTGGGTTAGAAGTCTTGTTATTTTATATGTTAGTGATTCAGAATATGCTGAAGTCTGTATTAATTTACAACAATATGCTGCTACAGGCACACTTTTCCTTTTCCTGTTGGTTCTTTGCAATGCTGGGATATACAGCTCCGGAAAAAATTAAGAGACCACTGCACCTTTTTCTTTCCTTTTCAAAAAAGTCAAAAAGGAAGGTCCTCACTCAAAACCTTCCTTTTCGACTTTTTTGGAAAGGAAAGAAAAAGGTGCAGTGGTCTCTTAATTTTTTCCAGAGCTGTATGCTGGCAAATGTAGTTGACTTGACTTCCAGTTGACTTGCCGCATTGCATTCACTATGGATCATTACAAATACTTTGCTTTGAACGTACAGTAGTCACACAGTGAGAAAAAAGAAATCCCATATAAAAAAAAGATGCAACAAGATGCATCGATAATCGTTTTATCATCACATCGCAGCCCTCTGAATCGTAATCGAATCGTGAGGTGCCTACACTGCGTGCACAATTATTAGGCACATCGTATTTCTCAAGATTTCTTTTATTGTTGAATAATCCCAATGCTTTATGTCAATCCAAAATATCATTGAACATCAAACCTTAATGTTTAACAAAGGAAAAGTGAGTAATGATCTTTCTTAGGGGGAATATTTAAGTTTGCACAATTATTAGACAACAATTGGTGTGCAAAATTATTAGGCAACTAAATTACAAAAATAATTTCTCCCAACTCACTTGTTTATTCTAAATTTTAACAAATAAGTAACACAAAAGTTTATTCTAAAGTGTAACAAATAAGTAACACAAAATGACAATTAATTAAAATTTGACAACACAAAAATATTCAGTGACCATTATAGCCACCCTTCTTTTCAATAACTGCCATGAGCCTGCCATCCTTCGAGTCTGTCAGTTTCTTGATCTGTTCACAATCAACTTTCGCTGAAGCAGCAACCACAGCTTCCCAAATGCTTTTCAAAGAGGTGTATTTTCTTCCCTGACTGTAAATCTCACGTTTGAGAAGGGCCCACAAATTCTTAATTGGATTTAAGTCAGGTGAGGAAGGGGGCCAGGTCATTATTCAGGCATCTTCAAGGCCCTTGCTTGCTAGCCAACAGTGGAGTACTTGGATGCATGTGATGAAGCATTGTCCTGCATAAAGATCATGGCCTTCTTGAATGCTGAGGACTTCTTCCTGTACCACTGCTTGAAGAAAATATTTTCCAGAAACTGCCAGTAGGTTTGGGAGTTAAGTTTCAGTCCATCTTCAACACAAAAAGGTCCAACTACCTCATCCTTAATGATAGCAGCTCATACCAGTATCCCTCCTCCACCTTGCTGGCGCCTGACTCAAAGTGGTGCCATGTCCATTAGTGATCCAGCCACGGGCCCATTCATCTGGTCCATCAAGAGTCACTCTCAATTCATCTGTCCATAAAACCTTTTGAAAAACCTGTCTTCAGGTATTTCTTTGCCCAATCTATACGTTGCTGAAACATTTGCGATATGCAGATCTTTATGTTACGGTGGCCCACGGGTGCAAAACACAACAACATTAGCGATGCAAACAAAAGTTGAAAACACTACAACATTAACACAAAACACAACAACATTAACAAAAATGAAACAACAACATTAGCGATGCATTCAAAAGTTGAAAACACAACAACATTAACAAAAATGAAACATTTATAAAAACGCTGCATTTCAGAAAACAATCAACAACTCACAACACAACAGCATTAACTCACAACACAACAACATTGGCTCACACCACAACCGCATCAGCGCAGAACACAACAGCATTAGCCCAGAACACAGCAACATTTGCAGAAACGCTGCATTTCAGGTTGCTCAAAATGGAAGTGCTCCAGACTACTAGGGGCAGTCCAAGGGGGTGTTTTTGGGGTTTTACATTTGGTTGAAAAATCAAGTGAAGTCACTCAACGTAAGATTATAATAAATTATAATTAAAAAAGCTTACATTGGTGTATTTAAATCACGTTATTTTTGGTTGGGATTATTTCAAATAGGCTTTATGCACATTTCATGACCGAACGTTCCACGCCAACTTCCTACCGGTGTGCCAGTTTCTGGTCCCGCATATTACAAACCAGTAGAGATAATATTGCTAGCGCTATGTCCAGCTTTGTCGCTGTTTTTTTTTTTACAAGGTGTCTCCAGGACTTGCCTAAACTTAACATTAATGATGTACATCGAATAGTTAAATCCGCCTCCGAGACTCCAGCTAGCTAGAAGGAAAACGAGTTCAAGATGTATATAGGCAGTTACGTAGACAACTATGAAGGTAAGTGCCAAGGCAATATGACAGATTTGCAATCACACATTCAACTACTTAGCTACTCCGCGAATGTAACACTGACGTTAGCTAGTTCATGTTAACTGTCTTGCAGGGAATCTAGCTGAAAGTGTTTGTATTTGTGTTAGCTTGCAATATAATAATGCTAGCGAGTTATAATGCCTAACAATAAGTTTTATTTCATATATTCTGCACAGTATCTGACAGATATACACTGACAGTGAAGGCTGCCTGTCACAAGTCCCTGAGGAAGAGCGTAAAGCCGCACAGCATGCGAGTAGGGAAAGATGATAGAAACTGTAGATACTGGCAACATTGCTAAGAAAACGTATTCTGTAGGACACTGTAATTCTTGTCAACATATGTAGGAGACAGTGTTTACCTTTAATCTTATCACTAGATTATCGTATCACTCTCATGAGTATACATAACTGAGGGTTGTTGAACAAGCAACAAAACCTTTAACCTGCTCCAGTTGTCTTTATGGCCTAGCTTGAGGGCCTGAGTTGTGTACCTCGTCAGTCCTAACCGGGATACATTGTGGTAAATTACATGTGCTTTTCATTTCTGCACTTAACGTTTTTCTTCACTTCATAGATGTTAAAGCACTCTGTACCAGTGATAGTGGTTTGAAGCCACTACTCCTGAGTCGCAGGAAGTGCTACGTGCAACCACCTGGTTGGTCAGCTTTACCAGACGGCACACTTCTCACTACTCAACACTCTTGCTGTACCACCTGTTCACAGCTGCACAGAGACAGAACAACGTTGGCACAAGCAAAGAACACTTGTGAGTCTTAACAGTGCCCAAAACAATGCACATACATTAGTTATCCTATGTAATAGTAAGTCTGTTGCAAAAGATTTTTACTCCTTGTTCTTTAGGGTGTGTAGCATGGAGGTTCGGAAACCAACTAACTCGTGTGCTGATGGAAAAAGGTAAGGTTAGAGGCACCTCAAATTAATGTTTTAGAAATTTGGAGTTTGTAAATCTGTATGTTATAATCCATGTTATTTGATGTTTACTGAGCTTTTACCCCTCTAAGCCAACAATTATGCCCACAAAAATGCTCAAATGTCTTTGCAGGAATTCCCTCTACAAAGCTCTCCATGGACAAATGCCTGACATGGACCTTCTCCACATCTCAGAAACATATGCTAACTTTACTCCACTTACTGCCCCTCATGTGACAACCGTGGACATGCCAGCCAATGTTCCCCTGATTGAGTCTGCCTTTGGGCCAGTGCAAGCTGGCAGTGTACTGTCTTATCAACCTCCACAGCCAAAAACCCATGAAATTGTGAAGATAACTGATGCCCCTTCTACACCACCACTTCCATTAGATGGCTGCAGGCTTCAGTCTTCTAAGTGTGTCTACATCCTTATTCATCAAGAGCAGCTCCACGACAAAGCATTAGAGACAACCTAAAAAGATGTCACACAAAATCGAGGCTGGTACAAGGGAGAAGAGCAGCAGCACCGAATGGCATCAGCTTAGGAAAAGGAGAATAACCTTTTGTTTCCCAGAGGTTTGCCATGTACCAGGGGAGACATCCACTGATCACCTAGCGGAATGGATGTTCAAGGGATCTGGTATGCAGACCATGGAGATGAAAAGAGGGCTGCACATTGAAAAATGGTAACAACTTACCATGTGGCTTTGTAGTCCACCCAGATGCCCCATGGTTAGGATCACCTCCAGATGGCATCATATTTGACCCAAGTGTGAGGTCCCACTTTGGTGTCTTGGAGGCTAAGTGTACAAAGTTACGTGGACTGGCCTTACCTGAAGATATAGAATAGAGAGCTGATGTTGAAGAGATCACATGTCTACTACTGGCAGGTGCAAGGTCAAATCCTTCTAACAGGTTGTAGCTGGTGTGACTTTGTCATTTGTGCTCAGGAGGACATTCTAGTTGAGAGGATGTATAAAGATCTTCAGGTTTCAAACACTTTTAGAGAGAAGGCTGACCACTAATCTTTACTTGCAGAAAAGTCTGTCTCGCAACTGAATGTATCCCCGTACTTGGGTGCTAGTTCAGTTGTTACAAATTAATATTAAGAATTAGTATTTGTTTGAAGTTGTAACATTTTAGCACCTGTAGAAACTCAGTTTTCAAAACAAGTATTAGTGTTCCCGTAAAGAAAAAACAAATATGGGTTGTATGAAGAATTTATTTTAATGTGTATCATTTCAACAGTTCAACAAATAACAGTTCATATTTATCAATAAATTTATCAATAAATAAATTTTTCTTCTGTATTTCATTGACATGCTGTTGAATCTTTCATTTCTTTCTGTTCGGTGCTTACTAAAATGAATTTCCTTATTAAGGCCAATACAAGATCTACACAAACAACTGATATGCATTGCAGTGTTACGAGTTATTGATACATTTCATCCACAAATAATAAATTTCATATTTGGACATTTGTGAAGTTCACCTGATTTTGTGGTAGGCACAAAATCAGGTAATATCCAATAAACATTTAATTACATGTAGCTATTACTTAATGCAGTTGGTTGTCTTTAAAAAAATTATGCATGGATCACCAAAGCATCTGCCTAACAATTGTTCCAAATCAGAGAGACCCAAAGCAAAATGGACCTTTGGCCCATGCTCTGACCAAAGGTCCATTTTGATTGACCAGCAAGCACGACAATGCAAATAGTTGGTTGATGCTGCCTGAGACGGTCAGAGGGGATGACTGTGTCAAACAGCTTGTGCTCCTTTACTCTCTGAATCATTGTTTTGACATGCACGCTTAGCCTGGCAATGGATAGGGTCTCCCTAACCTCATGCGCTGGCATCTGTGGTGCCTCGGCAGAAAAGCTGGCCGACAGATCTCGCATGGAACAAGATCATCCACGAGGTAGCCCTCATCCACCATAAAGGCCATGATCAGGGATAAGTAAGGAAAGAATTCCTGGCTGCCTCACAGAATCAGCATACAAAGAGGATACAGAAGTGAAAGCTCCATGTGGTGACATTTCCAACATGCCCTTGAGGGTACAGTGCAACTTGTAAGAAGAAAACACCTCACTCTGCAGGAGTAGGGAAGATGGTGTCTGGCAGCAGAGTTCAGTGCAGTTGATCACAACCTTGGTGTCTGGATAATCATTGAACTCGGGTGGCATGTTGGCTTTGATGTTATCCTTAATATCCATACTGACCTAAGCAGGAAGTAGGGGAAGTTGGCCCAAGAGATGATTATCTGGCTCACTGTTGACTGGTGGATGTTAAAAAAATGGCCCAAATCCTTCTGTTTCAGACCCAGCGAACAAGAAAAACTCATTGATTGGTGGGAGTGACTAAACAAAAAGAAAACTGTTTTAGTGCAATATATTCCCCTTGCATTGGGTTAGGTCCATAACACAAATAATGTGAAGAATAATAGATTTAAAAATAACAGTATGATAAATATTCCATATAAAGTAATGTATTCAATGGAGTTGTCACTTACTGCTTTTCGTCAAGAAACACTTATCTCGGACGTGTTTGCACTGGTAACTTTTAACTTGGTGTCTGCTGACCTCAATCAAATCCCAGTATGCCAGCAGGAGGGTTTAGGTTGCAAATCTACAGAAGGAAACAGATTGGGAGTATTTTCTTCAAGGAAGACCAAATAGCTTTGGATGGCATTGAGCTGTCTGCTTACTTGAATTTCACTCATTACTATGACTGCCCATCTTGTATAGATATCAAGAAGCACTAGACTTGACCTAGCTAATGTTGCAGCCTGTATTATCTTAGCCAGTAGTATCTTAACATCCTTATTCCTTAAGTTATTTATTATACATTTATTGTTTTACTGCAATTCAGTTTTTTAAAACAGGTTCAACACTGCAGTGCATACCTAATGCTAAGACAATATTCATTCAATAGGCTTACTTTTGGTAAGATTGGGTGTCCTAGTTTTGAAAAACACAGTAGGAGATACAGGAGGACTTTGGGATTGCTGGATAGTAAACAATTACTGTTTAAACCTGTCTTCGTCAGATCCCAGTAAACCACAGTACACGAAAGTGGTGTTGTGTTGTCAGGTTTTACAGCTTTGTTTGAAGCTCCTGAATTTCTCTTGCTTGCTCCTGGTTCACCATTATTAAGGCCATATCCAGGGCTGCGGCAATCTGGCCTGCACAGTAATCATGCGTCTAGATTGGATCAGAAACTGCACAGTCCATCGTTGTTAGCGAACATTTCTCACCTTGTTCGTCTTCCTCTGTAGGGGCAAGGGGTTTCGGTCACCTTTCCCAAACACCAGGTCTGTTTTGAATGACTATTCCATGCGAAGGCGGTAGAAACCACACTTTTTTAGGTACCACAGTCCTCCAATTTTTCCCTCAGCGAAGTCACTGGCGATGAAATGTGTATTGTACATCGTGGTGAGATGTTAATGTTACGATGTCCTGCCACCAACCACCTTTTTCTGACCTCTTCATCGATCGGGAATCAATGTTCATTACTACCTCCTTCGCGGGGCAGAAATGTAAACTTACTCACTGCAAAAAAAGTAGTCTGATAAGTGCTCACGATAGCTAGCTAATATTGAAACAATAACGTAAGATCGCCTGAAGTCAGTCCCCCGGTATGAAGTGAATGTATATTTTCTTGGAAACCCAACTAATTCCACTTGGCACTGCCCCTAGTGGTCTGGAGCACTTCCGTTGTGAGTAATTTGAAATGCAGCGTTTCTGCAAATGTTGCTGTGTTTTGGGCTAATGCTGTTGTGGTGTTAGCCAATGCTGTTGTGTTGTCCCTTAATGTTGTGTTGTGAGTTGTTGATTGTTTTCTGAAATGCAGCGTTTTTATAAATGTTTCATTTTTGTTAATGTTGTTGTGTTTTGTGTTAATGTAGTGTTTTCAACTTTAGTTTGCATCGCTAATGTTGTTGTGTTTTGCACCCGTGGGCCAACGTATTATGTTGAGCCCCAATCCCAACAATAACATAATTCTTTTGTTAAGAGACTGTGGTTAAAAGTAAGCTATATTGTAGGTTCTTATTCATATCCTCATTGAGAATGCGTAAATGGTAACAATATGAAATAACGCAGAATTGGGTAATATCAATGTCCAGAGGCGTTGCTAGGATCACAATGCATTCGGGGCTCAGCCCTGCCTGCCCCCTGGGACAGAAAGTACAGGGTTCTGAATATACGTGCTAGAAGAAAATTTCGAGGTGCATGCTGGCGGCCAGTACGCAAACATTATCATAATGCGCGATCGGAATTATAGATGAATAGATCAGGGGCTATTTTTTTATTATTATGTTTTTTGGTGAATTTCAGACCCGGGGCTATAGCCCCAGACGCCCAGGCCTAACAACGCCACTGACAATGTTTTTCTAGTAAGTGCTTTTTGTAGTGCCTCTTTCCATTCTTGTCCTATGCTTGGTCCTCTGTCTACCACAGCCTTTATCGCAGACACAACTGTCATAATAATTCCGACAATTCAGTCACAGCTTTTTGCTATGTAGTCACTTCGGTTGCATCAGCCTGGCTAAGATTGTCCTACAATTGGGACAAAGTTTGTATTAAATCTCTTCAGTCTAGTGATTGAACCAAGGCCCATAACTAATAAGGTAACATTTTCCATAGGGCTATGTGTCTCTGTGGCTGACAATGATTATTTCAGAATAGCCATATATTAGATGTTAATCTCAACCATTCCATAACAAGTTCTGCCAAACAAGTGACATGTGGATATCTCTGTGTGTTCTTTCCTGTACTGGGATTATATTTATATGGTAATGCAATGTTTCCGCTCATTTGCAGCGATATGCCAGTCCTGAATCTACAGTACACCGCCATGAAAAAACAATTTTTTTTGGTGTTAGCGCATTGCTGTTTGGCTTCCTGTAACGTCAGCTGCTTTTGCAAAAATAGTAAAGTGATAAGATGGCTATCTTACTCGGCTCAGCCTGCAATCAATTTTCTGTACTGTCTTAATGAGAACTAAAAGGAGCACCCAATATCGGTTGGTCACAAGGTCACACAGAGTACAAAAATGTATGTGCAAATTGTGATTTATAGTACATCAAAAACCTACAATTGATTTCTTTCAACATATTTCTAACTTTTTGTTTCAAAGCTAGATTAAAAATCCTTATTTCAAACATGCTCAGTTGTGGCAGCAACAAAATGCGGAATATTGAAAGACTCTGTAACAGGGTGATTTAATCGTCAACAAAATTCAAAGCGGGCAGATAAAAATGAGACCAGATAAACTTTAATATTTTATTAAAGGAGTTGTTTTCTTTACAGACAGAATAATCCAAAGCAGGAACAGCATAGGTAGCACAAAAAGCCTCTAGTCCTGGACCAGAAAAGTAAACCAAGGAAATCAGAACGAAATCAGAAAACGGCAATTCTGGCTAGTTCTATGCATCGAACTGGGGGAAATAAAGTAGACTAAAGCTAACATAAGCAAGAGGATTAGCTACACTCCAAGTATTCAGGAGTCTGCAATCTTCTGAACCAGCCCCAAAGACAGTGTTTGCAGGTAAAGCATGTTTTGTTCACATGCTTAATGTTTTTTCACTTTTTGAGTTTGAACTGCACCAGAGAGCGAAATCATTAGATTACTAATGTATAGTCAGATTCAAGCTGGCAAGCGGCAGTGGAAGAAATTCTTGTTGGCTCCATTTCTACAGTAAAATCATGCGCTTAAAGGTACAGCTGAAAATGTTTGTGTTATCTGTGATATTTTGTCTTGGATTTGGGTCAAACGATTCATAATACAGTAAACTGTAGTCTACTTATTTACCATCTAACAGCTGTTCTACAAGGAACGATTGCCCTCAGACCCCACCTCGGACAATCAATGCCCCTGCTGCTAACACAGAATCCTGTAGGAAACATTGTGCATGTGAACAATTGTGATTGCAACGTTTATGAATACAGTTCAGTTTTGTTTATTCCATCAATGACCTCTTTTGCTGCATAAGACATTTTATTTGATGATTAGCAAACATCTATCTTCATCATGATCTGGTTTCCACTCACATGAAACCTAGAGTTTGAGTAAATGCACATGGTTTAAACATTATAACCTTCTTTATGATTTGTATATTGTGTTATGTTGAGGAACATTTATAGTTCATTTGGTAGAACATGGCATGTTGTGGGTTTGATTCACACAGTGGGCCAGTATAGAAATGTATGCACTCACTATTGTTAGTCACACTGGAGAAGATTATCTACTGAAAAATTGAACGTAATGAAGAATGAATATAACCTATCATTGAAGTCTATTTTCTGAATATACCGTACCTTCAACAACAATAAACATTTTGAAATGTTATGTTAAGTTATAATATCTGGTGTCATCACAGTCTATTTGATGAGTACAAATAGATTTTGTGATGATTCTGTAAAATATTCCATAGTCTGCCCTGTAGATAATCCAAACTGATCTCATGATCACATTAGAATTCTTCATTTGTCCAGAGGGAGATAAACATCTACAGGTAAAGTGAAGGTAAACATTCAGTACCTGTGCCTGACAAGCTTGCAAACCAGACGTCAGTCAAAATTACGCTAAACAGGAAGGCTGGCAATGAAAATCATATTGAGTTTGCTTTTGAAAAAAAATATTAAGAATTCCAGACTATGCAAAAATTGTCAGATATATATTTCGAGGTTCTTTAAAATATAAATCACCTAAAAAGTTTTGCTATGTTTACATCCCTTTTGGTGCCTGTAGAATGTTTTACGGTTCTTTGATAACCTTAAAGAAGCAATTAAAATTTAAAGATAATTATATATTTTTTGTTAATCCTTTTAAAGAACAATACGTTTAAATGTATTTTGTATTATTGTAATGTAGGCTTTTTGTTGTGTTCATTGACAGGCTGAATCAATTGAGCAATCTCCACAACCAGTAGGGTTCCCTAAGGAAAGTTTGGGAAAATATAGATCCATGTACTGATTTAAACGAAAGTTCTTAATTGAGATTTCAGTCTTTATCAAGACACCATTCCTGGCCATAGTAAATTTTCATTTTAATAGAATATATATAAAATATACTATATTTAAGATTTATAAAGTGGCAGGTCTGCCCTATCAGTGTCTTATCCCTATTGAGGAAGTGCAAGCTCCCAGTGGAGGTTCACCAACTTGGACAGTATGCACCTGGAAGGCACCAAGAGATGTTGGAACATTCTGTAGGCAGCTGGGAGCGCCAGCCCTATCCTCCCACACTTACCTCAGATTCAAATAATCAACATGGCTATAAAGGGAGAGGTAAACCCTGGAGATAACAGGGTAGTGGCAGACGCTGAATACAACACCACAGCGTAGGACTGGCCTAATGGGACCAAGCGAAAAGCTGCCATGCCTGAGTAGCTGACCTTTTTCAGTTTCGTTCTATTTGCTTTCTTATTTTCCTATTTGTTGTGATAATAAATTGCTCTCAGGCATCACAAACAGAATTTGTCTTGGTGTCCTTGCTCTCCCCATGCAACTAAATCTACAGGGTATATTCATGTATGTGTGTATGCATTTGTATATTATACACTGCTCAAAAAAATTAAGGGAACACGTAATCATCACAGTATAACACCAAGTCAATTAAACTTCAGGGATATCAACCTGTCCAGTTAGGTAGCATAAGCGATTGTGTATCAGTGTCACCTGTTTTGGTGTGAATTAAAGTGACAACAGATACACTGGAGAGGCAACAGCAAGACAACCACAAAAAAGGGAATTGTTTTGCAGGAGGTGGTCACAGATAATTGCTCTCTCCTTATCCTTTCTTATTGATTCTTCTCTAGTTTTGCACTTTGCTAGTGTCCTTGTCACTACTGGTAGCATGTGGCAGTATCTGTACTAAGAAACAGCAAGTAACTTAGTAACGAAACTAGTTACTTTATGGGAACTGTAAGTAGTAACTGTAATTAGTTCATTTTTCCTCAACAGTGAAGAGGCGAATGAAAATCCAAGTTCAAAATGATTAACTTGGATTAGCAAACACAACATGCCATTGGAAAACAGGACTGATGGTTGCTGATAATGGGCCTCTGTACACCTATGTAGATATTCCATTAAAAATCTGCTGTTTCCAGCTACAATAGTCATTTAAAACATTAACAATGTCTACTGATCAGTCTGATGTTATTTTAATGGACAAAAATGTGCTTTTCTTTCGGAAATGGGGACATTTCTACGTGACCTCAAACTTTTGAACGGTAGTGTGTGTACATATATATATATATGTATGTTTATAATATACAGTACTAGTTAACATTCTGGATACACCAATTCATTCAAGGGTATTTCTTTGGTTTTAAAATGTTTCACATTGTAGAATAATAGTGAAGACATCAAAACTGTGAAATAACACATGGAATCATGTAGTAACCAAAAAGTGTTAAATAAATCAAAATACATTTATATTTTAGATTCTTCCAAGTAGCCACCCTTTGCCTAGATGACAGCTTTGCACACTCTCTTGGCATTGACTGTTTATTGGAGGCTCAGGTATATACATAATTTAAACAAATATGTTTTACATTAATAAAGCACACAGTGATCCCATGTGAAGATTTAAAAATACATTTACAAGGTATACTCCAGATGAAATAAATACTTAAACGTAACAGTCCAAACCACCACTGAAATAGAAGTGGTATCATCAAATCTTGAGGGGTCTGTATGAGTGAAAACAGGCTTTCTGAGGTGTGAGTTTGTGTTTTGTTCCTTTATGACCAATGATGGCTGAATGGACCGGATAGATTTCCACCATATTGCTTTCAACCTCAAAGTCCTTTCAAATGATTGTAGATGACTAGCAAGGAGACAGGGAAAGTAAACAACCTGAAATCGTGTACACACACACATACACATCCTCTGATTCCAGCAGAAATAGTGGGGAGAAAGAGCACTGGGGAAATCTAAATAAAACTCTTGTGCTGTTCAGTTTTCAGGGCCATAAGAAAAGATTTTCAGCCACAAAGAGAACTTTAATTCTGTTTGGTTAATTAAATCTATATGCTGTCTTGCCATTTTCCACTGTCAAATTACACACTGGTTTCTGTACTGGTATGGGGACCCCTTTTATTAACGTAATTTCATCAGGAAACATAAGCTATATATACATTACTGTTAAAAATAGAATATAAGGAGATAAATCAAGACATTGTCTACAGCTCATGATCCACACAGATTTTTCTATAAATAATAATAATAGTAAAACATTTAAGATGCCTATCTAAAGAGAATTTTGTCTATTTTTCAAAATAATTACCTTTAATTCTACAAATCTGTGCAAAACAACATTGATCGGAGATACCAATCCCTATCAGTCTACCAGGACATTGTTGCCCCCAGTAAATCAATATATTACATATGGATCATGTACCTTTTTGCACTGTGGTGCAGTTACTATTCCATGTTGTGATCTCATAAAAACATTATTGTAATCAGTCATGCACAGGGTTACGGTGTAATGAAAACATATTGTCCATGTAGAGGATCAAGATTTTTATCTAATACGTTAACAACTGGAAAAAATACTTGCAAAAACAGACGATTAGTTGTATGATGACTGATTTAACATTTTTGTTTTTGTTTTTCATGAGAACTTCAATCAAGCAATCATCAGCTTTCCCTATGACGTTTTGCAGCAACTTTAATCTGACTGCCACACGACAAGATCACTAAAGTTAGAAAAATTAATGGCAAAAGTAATGCATCTATTTGATGGTGATTCAAATATGAATTAATGTTCAAAGAACAGCCCAGGACATTTTAATGCAAGGTATGTTTGTACAGGGTAAGCAGCCAAAGCTTCTACATTAAATGTGGTTGAAGGAACACATGACAGGATGACAAGTTGTTCTGACTAGTTAACTAGCTAAATAGCTAGTATGTCTGAAATTTCAGCTTCCTGAGAGATTACAGAATTTTTATTTGTGTTTATATTGCTTATTCACTTGCCATTTCCCCTAAAAATTCTAATACCATTTCCACCTAATTTTTAGGGGAATATTTGGAAGGGATATGTTGTGCTGCTCACTTAGCTACAATGTTGTCTGTCACTGTCAGTCTCTGTTCCGGGCGTGTGTTGGTTATATGGAAGCTAATTACTGAAGCTGGCAAGAGTTGCAGCCTAGCAGCTGTGCCACCTTCCTCATGTGTTAACAACTTTGCTAATGAGATCTTTTGGAACTAAGAAGATAAACCAGTTTTTGAGAGTTGAATGAGATTAGATTTGTTTGATTGTTCTTTGAATTACATTTGCATTGTAAACCAGAACATTGTTTTAGTCTCATCCATGTTGTGGTGTCACTTAAGAGATACATTTTTTGTGTTCTGATGTGACCCTGTTACACAGGCTTTGAAAAAGTTTTATTTTTCTAAAAAACAATCTGATATGAGGTTTGTTTTTCTTGTCATCCTACATTTGGATTGATTTCAGCGTCCAAGCCATCTCACATCTGGATATGCACACCCGTTCCAGATGCGATCCAGCCTACCGGGTGGCAGTGGTCAGTGATGTTCTTTGCTGCACGCTTCACTGCTGGGGAGTCGTATAAGACCAGGATGGAGGTCAAGTGGCAGCCAATGACCCCTTCCTGTGCAATTATGTTGCAGATTACCCCTAAAGCATACAGAACCAGACCCAGACCAGATAGCAATGGAGTAGGTTAAGTTGTACATTTCATGCATTAGGCCCGACCAGGATTGACTGGGAGATGTCTTGTTTTTCCAGATGCCGCGAGTCATACATCCACTGGTGTGCTTTCCTGGTGATCGCTGAGTCCCCCCACCTGAGACTGTGGGATATGACTTCCCCTAGGAATTAGAGTTATTCCACCAAACTAACAACCAGGCCTTCAATCGCAAAAAGGTGCTTTCTTCTGTCCTCTTGGTTCCCTTCTTCATCATATTGGTTGTGAGGAGAGACACTGAGAGACCGTTCATGAAATGGTGGCTTGTTGTTTATTCTGGATACAGCACATCTATTTTATCAGACTTTGCAAATCCTTTTTTCTTCTTTGCTCTGTTTTGCCCCCCTTTTCCCTATTCCTCTCTACTTCTGCCATCATTTACATTTTCTCCCCTCTCTACATACCACCCCCTCACATGCATTCCATTACTCTCGTAGTTCCATTGATTTGCTCTCCATGGTAAAGTGCTATTGATTGGAAAACATGCTCTGCTGCTACCGAGGCCTGACACGAGTGCTGCAAACTCAAGACTCTTTTCATCACTATTCTCCCTCAATCCACTCCTCTCTTTTCCCTGCTCTTTCAGTTTCTCCCAAATCTATCTGTTTATCTCAATTTCTAATCCATTTATCCGTTTATCCCAATTTCCATTGTTTTATTTTCTGCTACACTATAAGAGTTCAACACTTCAGATATAATGTACATTATACCTATTCCGTGCAGAATGGAAGTACAGTTACATGCAATATATGATGAAATCCATCAGGAGTTAAACATGTACTAATTTAATCATAGACAGATCACACACTGAGTTATAACAAGCAGCTATAATTGTTTTGGGATTTTCATCATTTATAATTTGGAGGAATTAGGATTGGGCAAATGCAGGGCTTAGGCTGGACCATGTGCAGATCGATTTCCACTAGAATATATGACCTAAAAAGGGAAATTATATATTTTGTAAAATTCTGGAAAACTAAATCTACATTTTGGTCTTTCACACAGGCAAAATTAACAGAATGGAGGGGCTTTGTTGAGAATTTCCTTTTGATGGAAAGGGGACTTTGCTAGCTTCCTTTGCTCTATAGTAATAAAAACTGTTACCCCCCGAGAAATAAAACATGAAATGGCAAACATTCATGACATAATCTTTTACTTCTGTGGCCCCATGTGGCACAGAAGTCTGGTGACTCCTTCAGGCAGGACATGCTTGATTTCCTGTATAACTTAACTCCCCCCTTATCTTTTACATTGATGGCTAGCAATGTAAGAAGATCCATGTGACATTTTGTAATTTCAGTGAAACATCCCTTTAAATACATACCCTTCGCCTCCTCATGTAACTGAGCCTACTACACAATATATCTATCTGTTTATCTCAATTTCTGCTTTATCCCATTTCCATTCACCTCATATTTCTCCCTCTCCCTCAAATCAGCCTCTTTGTTTTCCATTACTCTTTGCTCTCCCTCTCATTCTCTTTCTCTCCATTCCTATAACCTCATTATGTTTTTTTTGTTCCTCCCCCACTCTGTCTCAATCTCTTCTTGCTTTTCATGGGGAATGCCCTTATTGACTTTCCCTCGCAAGACATCTTTCTTTATGTGTAATTTTTCAGCCGCTGTTTAAGAGTTGAAGGCTAGAGCTGGCGGAGTAATGAAGGGCCTGTATCGAGTCAGAGCTTCTTATACACTACGTACAACATATAAGGATTCAATGCACAACTTTTTAAATCCTATACAGGCTGAGCGTCTAACAGTAAATGACCATCTTTACAGTTTATTACATTATTTGTCTTGCTTGTGTTGTGGTAGACACACTAAACCGTGTGACACTAGCGGTGGGTTACAAAGAGCAAGATTCTTCACTGGGTTGTGAGGATTCTCGATACCACGCTGTCTCGCGGAGACAAATATGTGATGACGCGATGAGAATATCAACTAGCTAAAACAAGTTGCGTCTCAAAGCAGCGTCAGAAACGTTTTGAGTCAAGACTTCACACTTCCCACACAGATTTGAGACATCTACAAGCATTTCTCTCGACGTAATGACTTGACAACTGCGTCACAGTTTTGGGCAACAATGCCCCCACTTTTCTTCCATGTTGGCTGAAGACCCAGTTAGCCAATACACCAGACACAGATGAAAGTGGAAAACAGTAAACGTCATCCCCCACAAGCAATGCAGCGCTTCCTTTATATCTACAGGGTTGGGGAGTAATGAATTACATGCAAGTATTTTTTGCAAAGACATTCTTTTTAGGCATTTATACTTTATTGATAGAGACAGTGGGGCAAGATAGATAAGACAGTTTTTGCTCAAAGAGCAGTGGGCCAGATTCAAACCCATGTTATAAAACGAAAGCACACTCATCATTTGTGTATTATTCCCTACTGTGCTTCTCTACAATGAAAACATTATGTGAACGGTTGTGGAAAAGCAACTGGACAAAAACAAGCATGTCTGGAGGGAAAAAATAAACAAGTACTACAACAAATAATTTGCATGGTTTTGTTATTTTTATAAGAATTCTCCAAAGAATACAACACAAAACCTGGGACATCAAACCAAATTAGAAGGCTCAACAAAACCCCAGTGGTACTTTTTAACAGCCCCAAGAGGAAAGCTGTAAATCCTGAACAAGGACTTTACTTTGCAATAGTCTGGAAGCATGTCGAGAATAGATGGCGTCTAATCGAATGCCCTATAGCTGGAGCTAACAGTTACACTAGGATTTTTTATTTTAACTTCCCCTCAGGCACTGGAGTCTTCTTTCTCGCGAATGACACACCTCCTTCGTTCCCTGGAGGTCAGTAATAACATGTGCTGCAGACAGGCCATGCTGTCAATCTGATTGTTCAACCTCTTCTGATTCAGGTAGGCCATGTGATTCTGCTGGCCCTAAATTCAGTGAAGTAACGTGATATTGCTTGTTCACATTAGATGCTGACAAGATTAACTTTAATCATAACATGCAGGTTTAAAACAGTACATTTATCTTGCATTTTGAAAATCCTTTACTGTTTGCGTGTGCCCGTCTACACGTTAGCGTGAATGCTTCTGTCTGCACAAAGGCTTTGCAAGGTTTGTGCGAAAATATTTTTGGGGTCACAGGGAAAACGTTTTAATAGCGACTGCATGGTTTAGTATTCAGGCTATAGGCAATGGATATGTAGCCTGGCTGACACAACCTATGTTCCTGACAGCACAAGGAGAGCTGTGACTAACTGGGTTGGACATGAAACTATTGTAACTGTAATATTCACTCAATAAATGTGTGTTTTGATTGGTTCCTATTTACAAGCTATTTGCATCACCTTCATTATCAACTCCCCTTGCCAACAACATTAAAATCTTCCGGAGTCATCAGGAGGACATTGAGTCAGGTGTCAAGCAGGCTAATGGATGTGGTCCTTTTACTGACATATACATGTGAATCGTACTGTTGCACGCTCAATTATTTGTGCCTTACTAATTATGGTTGGAACAGCTGTTCATACATTTAAATGTAAACTATGTACTTCAATATTGTTTCTATCCTAAACCACCTAACATTAACAGTTTTAACTCATGGATAGTCAGTGAAAAATGTACTCCTGAATAAGCATAGTTTGGATTCCAGCCCCCAATGAATATGACACAGTACTAGAACGTCCTGTATATTATATGAAGTTATTGTGATTCATACAAATATGCATGGATGCTTTGTTATTAATATCACTGTCTATATATTTGCTTTTGTTAGTAAATTTTGTCTTTATGCTTCTATTTGCATTTTTGGAAGAGGTCCAGTAAGTTAACATTTCACTGTCTACACCTTTTTATAACAACTATGTGACACATAATTAGATTTGATATGCAAGTTGGGGGTAGTAGCCTACATTCTAAACTGCTTCTAAACTCCTCTGTCAACAATTAGTTGAATTGCAGAAGACACACACATGGATGTTTTTATTGCTCAATTACATTTTTGCTGATTCAATGTTTTTAAATGGACACATCGTAATCGAAGTTGTGCACTTTTAAAAGACTTCCACAGCTGAAATTATTGAGACATCAAAGTCTCAGTAACAAAAATGTACACAATAGACCAGCAGAAAAAGAAGTGTATGTGATAATTTTAAACATCCAAACAACTTTTTTCTCTAATACTATAGGTATGCCATATAGGTATGCTATATTTCGATCAGTGACGGCCTGCCCACAGAGAGAAATAGTTGTTGGGTCATAATCCCTGTGAAACCTGATAGTGGCTCATAAAACAAAGTCATTTGACCTCCTGTGCGTGGCCGGCCTTTAAGAGAGGATTTGGAGTGATCGTATCAACTTTCAGGGGCGGCTCCAGAGCTGGTTGTGATGCGCCTTGCCCTTGAGTATATGCAAGCTGTGATTTACAGCAAGAAAAATTACATGGGATGTTTTTCTAAGTATTTCTGATGTTTTGTTTAATAACTATATGATGTCAACCAAGTGCAGCAATGGCATCAACAACGTCCACATTGGACCAGAGATGTAGCCAAATATGGAATTCATACATAGCAATCTGTGAAAGACCACTTAGAAAATGTGCAAGCTGGATTGTATTCTGGTGATAATGCAAAGAAAGTTAGTTTGTTTGTGTTGTAGATACTGCAGTCACCATAAGAAGAATAACGAGATGACAAAAAGAAGAGACGACATCCAGCCAATCAGAGTATCAACACATAATTTACGCAAATTTCATCAGACTCGGGCCAGTGGTAACTCAACAAGCAAAATTCAGATGATTACTACAGTGCGCATTTGAGCACATCAGTGTAATTCAGCTAAATTCCAGATCTTTATAGTAAGAGGCATTCTTCCCCTAAGGCAGGGGTATTCAAATCTTGCTGGGGTTTGCCTGCTGGTTTTCTGTTTTTTTATGTTAATTGCACCTATAGTACCAGGTATCCCAGGTCTAAATAAGTCCCTGACTAGGGGGTTGCAATGAAAAAATGGAGCGGAACTGGCACTGTGGGCCTGTGGTGTCTGAGATGCCTATGCTGTATATAGCTAATGTATGGCCAGAAATACCCCAGAGATAGATTTTGTCCCTACCCCAATTTCATAATGGGGGGCAATGCTAAAAGTAAAGAAGTCCCTGCAAACTCAGTGTCAAGACACATTTTCAATTTATTAGCAGTTGGTATGGTTGTGAGACCTTCACCAAAGCAAATAAACACACAATGACATACCACATAGCCATTATGACACGTGATGAGAAAACACGTGATGAGAAACAGCTTTCCATGTCAATATAAATGATCTCTTCTAATGCATGTACGGACACACGGACAAAAACACTGGCCTCCCCTTCAAAGAAAACAGCAGAGGCACTAACTTGACATGCCATTTATAAAGGGCTTGAGATCTATAATTTTTTTTGGTTTTGATGTAGCAGAGATAAGCTTGTGAATACATTCTGGGAACTTTCAATACATTTCCTGGTTTTCCTGAATTCCTGGTTTGTAACGTGGTGGTTGATGTGGAGGAACCAGGCGCAGGCAGACTTGCACTCGAATGTTAACTTTAATGAAACGAACACGGAATGCAAAAACAAACTGATACAAAGTAAAGTGCTGATATATTACAGCGAGATGAAAACTCACCAGGTACATGCAACATAACCAACAAAAATCCAACAACTGGGGGAAGCAGAGGAGAAACATTTAAACACTTACTGATGGGATGATTGGGACCTGGTGTGCATGATTATGGGAGATGACAATGAATGAGTCCGGGGTGAGTTCATGAAGGGATGGGAACTGGGAGTGCACGGCACGATGGCGCTAGTCATCGTGCAACAATTTATTTCATTTTTTTTGTGATGACTTTACTTTGTCTGAAACCCAGAGACAAATGTATCCATCTAGCTTTAAATGTCTAGCTTTTCCTGTCTAGTTTTAACCTGTTGTATCTGTCTAGTTCTATTGGTTAACCCTCAGCTGAAGTCTTGTGTAATTGGTCAGATGGTAGATTAGTTCAGGGTTTGTTGGTGTTCAGAGATCAGAACCAAAACAAAGTGTCCCACACGCTCTCTTTAAAAATAATTTAATAGGTTCTGTGAGACAAATCTTCTGTCCACATCTAAAATTCAAAAGAAACGAACACCTGTAAATTTGTAATTTGCACATGGTACTGGAATTAATGCTGCCTATTATCTCATGCAAACCGTTATTTCATGACAGTTCTTTGGTACCATTTATTTTTACGTAGTTATTTCCACAACAGATTATAGCTGTCTACAGTACATGTAATTAGGTAAAATGGCTTTTGTGAAGTTACTTTGGTCAATTTCTGAAGAGGGCCACTGGTTTGAGACAGGTTTGGGAAAGGAAAAAGGAATTAACCCATACAGCTTTAAAGTGGAATACTGACGTAGCGTAACACCATATTTCCAATGATAATTTCCTTTTGACAAACAAATTCATACTGTTTCACCATTTCCTCTGGCAGATTACATACAGAAAACTGTTGTGTAAACACTGATGTTTTTACATGCCAAGTAGGCTACCTTCGCATTTATTCTGCCACTGTTGCCAAAAACACAGTAAAACACTTTTACCATGAATCAATCAAATTTATTTTGTATAGCCCTTTTTAAATCAGTGGTTGTCACAAAGTGCTTTTACAGATACTCAGCCTGAGAGCAAGCATCAAGAGTTAATGCACAGTGGCTAGTACTGCCTAGTAGTTTTCAAACATAGGAAATAACCTAGAGAGGAACCAGACTCAGAGAGGTGGCCAGTACTCATCTGGCTGTGCCGGGTGAAGATTATAAGAGTGCATGACCTTCTGGGCCACGTCAGTGGGCCTCATTCACCAATATCTTCCTACGTTTTTTCATAAATTTGTTCTTGAGAAAGGTACTAAGAAAAGCCTACGTCAGATTCATGACATGTTCTTGGACCGCAGAACTGTTCACACCTATGTTCTTATGATGATGAATACCATTGTCCTCATAAATTGAAAGCACGTGCCAGTTGTTCGTAATTAGCATAGGTAAACGCCCCGCCAATCCCCATAAAAGGGCATGATTCTGCAGGGCTGTGTGCACACAGAGATGCTGAGTCTCAAATCGCATACTATATAGAATGCCAGGTTAGTATGCGAGAAAATTAGTATGTCCCCTGAAAAGTAAGCTGAAAAAAGCATGCAGAAAAGAATATGTCCACATCTCTGAGGACCTCTCCTGGACCCTCAACACCTCAGCCCTGGTCAAAAAGGTGCAGCAGCGCCTATACTTTTTGAGGAGGCTGAAGAAAGCCTGCCTGTCCTTCAAGATCTTTGTGAACTTCTACCGCTGCACAATTGAGAGCATTCTGACAAACAGTGCCACGGTGTTGTTTAGCAGCTGCTCCATAGCCGACTGGAAGGCCCTGCAACGGGCGGTGAAAACCGCCCAGCACATCACTGATGCCCAATTTCCTGCCATCGTAGACTTCCAGCTGAAGCGGTCTGTGCAGGGCACTGTGACAACTGCGCCCTCTGCTGCCTCTCCTCCCCCTGCAGCAGGCAGGCTCCAGCGTTTGACGTCACCGGCTTTCTGACACCACCGCCCATCTCATTTATAAATTTCACCTGTGTCTTGTTTAGCGCACCTGGTTCTCATCCTCATCATTCCCCCCAGTATATATGTTCCCTCTGCTTCCCCTGTCTTTGTGTGTTATTGTCTCATTCGGAAAAGAGCATTGTTAAGTTTCGCCTTTTTTGTCAGTTCATTATATAAAACACAGCAAATACGAACCGCTTCGCTCTCCTGCTCCTCCTTTTCCACTCGAAGCCTGACAGAATAACACACCATCCGTTTACATGGAGCAACAAGGAGCCGAAGGTGAGGCCGGTGTTGCGGGATTAGTAAGGGAACATTCAACTATGCTGGCCAGCCTAGGCGCTGCAATGGATACCGTTTTAAAAGCGGTACAGCGCCTAGAGCTGAGCCAGCAGAGCCCCGCAACCCCGGCCGTGTTGCCGCCTCCCCAGGTTGTGTCGCCTGGCGTGGGGGCGATGCACATCCCGCTTCCCCGGGATTACGACGGGACGGCGGACTGCTGCCAGGGTTTCCTGCTGCAGGTCGACATCGCGCTCCAGGCGATCCATCCTGCGCCGACAGACGCCCAGAAAATCTCTTCGCTCATCTCCTGCCTGTCCGGGAAAGCCCTGGAGTGGGCCACCGCCGTATGGAACACCGAGGGACCCACCCAGGGCAGCTACGCCGACTTCATCCGCCGCTTCCGAGCCGTGTTTGACCATCCACACGAAGGGAGAGAGGCGGGTGAACGGCTGTTCCATCTACGGCAGGGGACGAGATCGGCGCAGGACTTCGCACTGGAGTTCCGGACCCTGGCAGCGGGATCTGGGTGGAACGAGCGGGCTCTCATCGACCACTACCAGTGCAGCCTTCGTGAGGACGTCCGGAGGGAGTTAGCGTGTCGGGACGTGACCCTCTCCTTTGACCAGCTGGTAGACCTATCCATCCGTCTCGACAACCTGCTGGCTGCCCGAGGACGTCCCGGAAGAGGCCCGCCTGTTCCGCCCTACCAACCAGACACCGCCGTCCCCATGGACCTGGGGGCAGCTGCGCTCCCGAGCAGAGGTCGGGGAGGACAGGTGTGGAGTGCCTCCAAAAGGAGATGAGGCTGTTCCACCGCACCACACCACGCCTCCTTCCCCGAGTCGAGAGGCGACAGGCATGGCACTTCCGCCTCACCCCAGGTAGCACATGCCCATTCACCACTTGCCTCTCCTCTCTCTCTGTGCACTGTCCCTGTTGAGTTCCCCGGTTTTCCGTTGCTTTCCCAGTGTAAGGCGCTGGTAGATTCAGGCGCAGCGGGGAATTTCATGGATAAGTCCTTCGCTCTACGCTCACACATTTCCCTTCGAGTCCTTACCACCCCCCTACCCGTGAGAGCTTTGGACAACCGGCCACTAGGGTTGGGTTTGGTCACCCAATGCACTATCCCTCTCCTTATGGTCACCGGCGGCCGACATAGTGAAACCCTCTCCTTTCACATTATCGACTCTCCCACGTTCCCTGTCGTTTTGGATTTCCCCTGGTTGTCCCTACATGACCCCAATATTTCCTGGTCTAGGCAGGGTCTTTCGGGGTGGTCGCGGAAGTGTCAAGGTAAGTGTTTGGGTGTTTCCATTGGCTCGACCACGGTGGAAAATCCAGACAGTGCTCCCGCCGTGCCAATTCCCCCCGAATACATGGATTTGGCCGCGTTTTTTTCCAAGGCTAAGGCCACTGTATTGCCACCACACAGGCCGGGGGACTGCGCGATAGACCTCATTGACGGAGCCGCACTCCCTAAGGGTCGCGTGTATCCACTGTCCCGTACCGAAACAGCAGCCATGGCCGCGTAGGTTGAGGAAGCGCTGGAACAGGGGTACATTAGGCCCTCCAAGTCACAGGTCTCCTCGAGTTTATTTTTTGTGAAAAAGTAGGACGGTGGTTTGCGCCCGTGCATCGATTACAGGGCGCTGAACAAGATCACCATCCCGTTCCGCTACCCTCTTCCTCTGATCTCTTCGGCGGTGGAGAAGATGCACGGGGCCCGCGTAGTGCATCGTGCCGCCGGTGGTGTGGGAATTGGACGCGGACATCGCTAGAGCGCAGCGTGACGAGCCCTCTCCGCCCGCCTGCCCTGAGGGTCGTACGTATGTGCCGGCGTCTGTCCGCGACCAACTCATCTACTTGGCGCATACATCTCCCTCCTCCGGTCATCCTGGTATCGGGCCAACAGTGCGTGCCCTGGCTGGTAAGTACTGGTGGCCCACTTTAGCCAAGGACGTGAGGGTGTACGTCTCTTCCTGCTCGGTGTGCGCCCAGAGTAAGGCACCCCGACACCTACCTATGGGTAAGTTGCACCCCTTGCCCATTCCACAATGACCATGGTCCCACCTGTCAGTTGATTTCCTTACTGATCTCCTCCCTTCGCAGGGCCATACCACCATTCTGGTCGTTGTGGATCGGTTCTCGAAGTCCTGCCGCCTCTTGCCCCTGCCCGGCCTTCCCACTGCCCTACAGACTGCGGAGGCCCTCTTTACACACGTCTTCCGGCACTATGGGGTACCCGAGGACATTGTGTCTGATCGGGGTCCCCAGTTCACGTCCAGGGTGTGGAAGGCATTTATGCAGCATCTGGGGGTCTCGGTCAGCCTGACCTCGGGCTACCATCCCCAATCTAACGGGCAGGTGGAGCGTGTTAATCAGGAGGTGGGCAGGTTCCTTTGGTCCTACTGCCAGGACCAGCCGGGGGAGTGGGCGGAGTTCCTGCCTTGGGCAGAATACACACTGAACTCTCTGCACCACTCCTCCACATGTATGTCACCTTTCCAGTGCGACCAGGGACCTGCCCCTCCGCCTGCCCTACTGGAAGCTGAGCCTGCGGTTTGTGGGGCCCTTTAAAGTCCTGAGGAGAGTCAACGAGGTGACATATCGTTTACGCCTTCCCCCTGGCTACCGTATTAACCCCTCGTTTCATGTGTCTCTCCTCAGGCCGGTGGTGGCTGGTCCCCTTCAGGGGTGTGAGGTGCGGGAGGTCCCCCCCCCCCCCGGACATCGAGGGGGCCCGGCGTACTCCGTCCGCTCCATCATCGACTCGAGGCGCCAGGCGGGGGGCCTCCAGTACCTCGTGGAGTGGGAGGGGTACGGCCCGGAGGAACGGAGCTGGGTTCCGGTGAGGGACGTCCTGGCTCCCGCCCTCCTGCGTGACTTCCATCGCCGTCGCCCGGATCGCCCTGCTCCGTGTCCCCCGGGTCGGCCCCGGGGCCGGTGTCGTTGCGTGGCTAGGGCCGCGCTTCAGACGGGGGGTACTGTGACAACTGCGCCCTCTGCTGCCTCTCCTCCCCCTGCAGCAGGCAGGCTCCAGCGTTTGACGTCACCGGCTTTCTGACACCACCGCCCGTCTCATTTATGCATTTCACCTGTGTCTTGTTTAGCGCACCTGGTTCTCATCCTCATCATTCCCCCCAGTATATATGTTCCCTCTGCTTCCCCTGTCAACTGTTTGCCCTCCTTCCATCAGGCAGGTGGTACATGCCTCTTCTTTTCCACACCAGCAGGCTCAGGAACAGTTTCTTCCCATCTACTGTAAGCCTGCTGAACTCTGTGACCCAGAGAATCCCTTACCATAGCCCCCCGCCTCTCTGGGACCTTGTTGCACTACTACCTTGTACTATTCTGACACTGCCTTGCTATGCCTGATGATGGAAGTTTTCAGTTGTTAAAGGTACGTGTCTACCTCAGGAACCTCACCGCTGCTATCCCTGCATTTCAGTTGCACATAGACCTTGTACATTCAATTTGCCTCTTTGCACATTTAGAATTGCCATTGTGCCTGCAATTTTACAGTTGTTACACACGCATGTCTACCTCGGGACCTCATTGCTGCTATCTCTGCGTCTTGGGTGCAGATGCTACCTTAATACATCACTCCTTCATTTGCCTCGTTTGCACATCTTGAATGCCATTTTGAAATTACCATTTGTACCTAAACAACTATTATCCCACTTGTAACATACACTATGCCTAATACTGTAACATTTCTGCCCCCCTCTATTTGCCTTATTGCACATTTAGTATTGCTCATCTACACATTCCACTGGTAATATACATATACTTAATACTTGTAAATACTTGTAAATTTTCTGCCCTCCTCTATTTGCACTTCTGGTTAGATGCTAACTGCATTTCATTGTACTGTACTTGTACCGTTCAGTGACAATAGTTGAATCTAATCTAAAAGTTCCCGTATGGTCTACTGTTTCTGGTGGATTTTTGAAGTATGCATCCGTGCATGCTTTTTGGGGTAATATAGACCACAACCCATTGTGCAGTAAAAGAAGTGGGGTGTCCATGATTCTCTCATCTTTTCACTTGAGGAAAAGTCAGTTATCATCATATTGATAGTTACTGCATCAATGTCATTTATGAATGAAACCCAAATGATGTTGTGCCATGACATGAAATAGCTTTGGCAGTGTAAAGCATGGGCTCAATTCTTATGACTATTCAAGTAGTAAGATACTAGTATTACAGGCTTGTAAGCTATTAAAACAGCCAGTGGCAAAAGCCATACAGTTCATAGATGCTATTTGTGGTGGTAAATTTCATAAGTATAACACAATGATTAACGGTATGTAGCTAAATATTCAAATTTGTCGTGATGTTAATGCGCGAAAAAATTATCTAATGTTGAGACGCAATTTTATGACGAAGCAGTATAAAACTGCAGAATTGAAGAAAATGCAGACTAATTATTTGTCCAAAACATGTCAGCACTCAAATGTGCGTAAGTGTGCGTAGATTCTGTTCTTACCTTTTGTTTGGCACGCTGTGGTTTTTCTTTAGGCTGGCGAGGATGCATATTTAATTTTGACTGGAGGAGTGGACATTGTGTTTTGGCCTCTAATTTAGTTTTGTTTATTTAAGAGCGAGTAGGTGGACAGTACATTTAGCTTGGGTGGTATTCACTTTTCTGGCATCCCTGTGGAGGTTGGGGGCATCGAACATGAGTGGTCGATGTTCAAAGCCTCCATTGCCGAAGCTGCGGCAGGGAGCTGTGGTCTAAAGGTCTTAGGTGCATCAAGGGGCGGTAACCCTCGAACACCCTGGTGGACACCGGTGGTCAGGGAAGCCGTCCGACTGAAGAAGGAGGCCTTCCGGGATATGTTATCCCGGAGGACTCCGGAGACAGTTGCAGTGTACCGA
>JACXGI010010475.1:0-13273 GCA_016801175.1 Esox masquinongy
CGCTGGGTCCATGGTTGGCCGGATTATACTGTCAAGGACGGGGGCGAGGACCCAAGCGCGGATTGGAAGGGCAGAGGGGGAGTGGCAGGTAGAGGGATCTGAGTCGGGCGGGGAATCTACGCGCAGGTAGGCGGCAGAGACACTGACCGATGGCAGGCAGAGGAGTCGGGGACAGGCAGTGGTTCGGTACACGAGCGGGGGGCATGACACCCAGTCCCACAGCAAAACCTATGTAAGTGAGTAGATATTGGACTTTGTTGTCCCACTTGGGTCATTCACCGCTGTCCTTAGTGTTATTACTAGCCACATCCACTGCACTCTCCATAGTGTCCATCTCCTGCTTGGTTTGAACTGCGCTATGGAACTGTCCTGCGCTGACAATGTCCTCTCAGATTGAACCTAAATCCTTAGTCTGAAGAGAATAGGAGGAGCGCAGTTACCTGAGTCTACAATGTCAGCTTAAACCCAAAGTGTCAGAATCTGCATGGGCAGCCTTGCCATTGCAATAGCAGGATAAAACGTCAAGAGAAATCTCTCATTCCTTTGTTTAATCAAGGCCAGTGTGTGTCTACAAGGTTTTTATTTAAAAAAAAAAAAACGTATTGATAGCAGCACCAAGAATGTCTACAAGTTAGACTAACAGGGAATCTGCAGTAGAAGGTAAACACTGTGTAGATTACTTTGTTGTTGTCCAGCAAATATGATTCATTCTTCCAGCCCTCAAAGGAGACCTTACATGAAATGTTTGCACGTTTGTCCATTGTCTCCAATGCAGTTCTATATAAAGTTTGGAAATTTTGGGAACTTTCCATACATTTTAGATTAACTGCTTGTTTCATCCTGAAAATGGAAATGTTGGGAAAGTAATCCCAAATACCAAACCTTCCCAAGTCGCATACCTAAATCTAGAATTGTCCCATTTCAGCTTGACCTCTGCATGGCCAAACCCGGGCTCCAGGCCTAGGTTGTGTGTCTGTAAACACCTCAGGGTTTCTTGGACACAGCAGAACATGTTGAAAGCTGTTGAAAAGTGAGACTATATTTTGGATCCAAGGCGTGTGCAGCCTGTCCATAGTTTAAAGTAATTCCATAATCCTGATTGTAATCAGTGTCTAATCTAGTAGGGATTCCGAGACACATGGCACACACTCGTAACTCCCTCCAGTCATGCGCCTTGCTAGAACCCCATGGTAATCTATGTAACATTTTGTTATAACTGCTTGCACACTGACTGTGCACTAGATTTACCCCAAATTAAAAACACATGTCTTGAAACTCACACCGTATTGACCAAACCCCAGACTTCCCCCACATATCTAAATATTATACTCAAAACATATTACCTGGTCTTTAAATAAAACTTTGCCCACAAAAGTAACTCAAAACCCACCTATACAGTATGATCTCATGGAGTTATGTTGTATTGTGACGCAATGGCATGTGGGTAATGTGTCGGTTATCCAACGCCCAAGTCAATACATTTAATTCTGTTTGCTGGACCTTTTCGCAGTTATTCTGACTAAACTAGGAATTCGTCCACTTGATTACATAGGCCTACAACGTTATTTAACACATGTATTTATTATTATTTATTAAAAAGCACAATATTTTATTAATGAATTAATAATTATACTGTGTTCCAGAACTCCTACGAATATTTCACTTTGCGTGAGATTTTAGACTGTAAATGATGTCCAGAGTTTTGTGTGAAAACAGGGTGAACAGTGCAAATGATGTCGGGTGAATGGACTTCCTCATGGAATTCATCTAAATGGTTTTGTGTATATTGTTCATAGGACCTCTTTCAGTGTGTTGACAAGTGGATTTTAAAGTCTTGTAATTTTCCTCACCTGTCCCGTGTGTGCTAATGTATATAAATTCAGAGTACAGAAAACAGGGTGGTCAACACAGTAGTCAGATAAGGATGCTTTTGGTTATATTCTTACACAAGTACCCCTCACTGTCATATCATGTACATGGTCTAGTAGTGACACAAATTTAATTGTTCTTCTTCCCTTTCCTATTCTTTTTCCACCTCCTCTCATTCTTCCTCTTGCTCTTTCTCTGACGTTGTCATCCATCATTCCAAAACACAGGTGAGTTTGCTTGTGGACTCTTTTATTCATGCCAACATCCTGAATGCTTGCTGACCAATTATGCTTGCTCGTGTTTATGTAACAGAGTTAAGAATGTACCTTTTGATAACTTTTGTATAGCTCAAACAGTTGGAATGCGGTCAAGGAGAGAGGTCTTGTGTGTGGGGGCCCAGTGTGAGGGAGGCAAACTGTCCGGGATGAAGCTATACTGTTAGCAACAACATGTTCGATGTTGGTCTCATTTACTCCTGGACAACTCTGTGTTCAGTGAGAATTGCAAGGATTTAAGTTCCGTGTTGAAAGGCAGTGTTTTCTACTTGAGAACATGTTGGCATTTGTGCTTTACGAATAAAGTTTTGTGTAGGGCTTTGCAAAAAAAGGTGAATGAAACAGAAATGTATGTAATAACTGGTAAAAAGTGCTAAAGGGTTGGGATAAATCGTCTTCTTCTGGAACTTTGCAACATGGTTTTATGTATAATTTTTATAGAACCAATTTTCGTGTGTTACTGATTGTGGAACACTGAAGCATATCGTCTACTGACATTGTTGGACCCAAACCCACCAACACAGTTGACAAAACTTCTAGTGGCTTTAAAGCAAATTATGGTGTAAATGACAGGTGAAACAAAGTAAATGATGATGTATATGACAGGTGAAACATAAAGCAGATTATGGGGTATATGACATGTTTCGCAAATGATATTGTATATGCCAGGTGAATCATAAAGCAAATGATGGTGTATATGCCAGGTGAAACATAAACGGAGAGCATTAGAGTTCAGGACGCCATGGCATGAGAGATTTTCTTTTTGGAAATGTTTGCAAAATGTTACTGATATATTTTAAACGGGAAGTGCATGAAAGCTGTCCTGGTAATTTGATGAATAAATTCAAACAAAATGAAATACCAATAATTATTGTATTGCTTTAGACTGTAGTTACCACCAAACTTCTGCTTCAACTAAATTGCATTGTTATTCTGCTTAATCTTGTGCCCTTTATCGTGGTTGGCATGTCATTGCTTTATAGACGGACTGATTTTCTTTAACTTTTCTACTCAAAAATAAGCAGAGACCGTCAAGTATATAATTTCCTTGTGGTGGAATCAACCTACAAATTGCTGAAGCTGATCAGACGGCCATGTTATTTACCAATTAGCATCATCACGTGTAGCCTAGCATAATCAATTCTGAAGCGCTTCTGCTGTTCTCAGATAATTCTCTGTTGAAATAAAGGTTTAATAGAAATGCATGGGAGTCCCTATCCGTGTTTGTGCGATAACCATTTGGTCAGTTTTTCCATAACAATAGTCATTTAAAAGCTAGTAGCCCTGTGAAATAGCCATCTGTACACATAACTGCTGGCCAACTTATGGTAGAAAATACATTTCATATAAATCAAATTATCCGTGGCATGTTATGGAGGAAGTGATATCGACCTGGTACCCGCAAAAACATATGCTACTGATTACTGGCGATCACCTAATCCACAACCATAACATGAAAACAGAAATCTTGAGGTGCTTTATATACCGTACAAAGGCATCCATGTTGCTTTGATCCTTAATCACAGGTCTATAATGGTAAAGTAATGTTGACTTACTGTTCAGAGTAGTTTCTGGAGGAAGATATGAGACTGCCAAATGCTATGGAGACCAGGGCAACAGGGTGCAGTCAGGTAGTTGGCTCGGCCAGCTCTGCCAATTTTTTGTTACATGAATCAGATTTATCTGACGATTATTTACTTACATCTGACAGCGGTTCAAGGATGTGTTTGCAGTACAATTGTGAGATTAGTAAGGTAGTAGAACACATAGTGGATCCATCCCAAATGGCATCATTGAAACATTAATATGGTCCACTATTTTAACTAGGGCCCATAGAGAATATGGTTAAATGAATGATGGTTAATATGGAATACCTACATTTGGGACATAAACTAATTACAACTGGGGTGAAGAGAAAAACAACTCTACATAAAGAGCCTTTCAAGGTCAATCCACTGAAAAGGAACATGGTCAACATGACAGAGTAGATTTGAGATTACACAAACACCCTAGAATTAGAACAGAAGATCAAATCAATCAAATTTTTTTTATAAAGCTCTTTTAACATTGGGGGGGTCCAGTGACACTGTGGCCCCAACCAAAGGTGACAGGACAGGGCCAAGAAGAAAGTGTCAGTAAACCTTCTCTAAAATTTGTAATCACAGAATAAGTTCAAAGTAACATCAATACTTTGATGAGTTTATCTCTCAAATTAGAATTTTTGACTCTTAATTTTACATATTCAGTGATTTCTCGGATAAGCAACATGGTGATGCAGAGCTACAGCAGTAGCCAATATCAAATCTTGCTCACGCAGTGAGAAATGTTTAAGTCAAGAGCCAGTTAGTGCTCTACTGGCAAATATTGTTGGACAGCTGTGTAGCGCCATCTTATGTCCATTGTCTAACACAGAAAGAAATGACAAAAATCTATATCAATAGATCTGTAAATAATGTAAATAATGTTGATGTTATTTGAAAAGCAAGCCATAGTCATGACATTTTAGAAATACCTAAGGTGTTTTGTGCATCAATAACCAGTATTTAGGACGTTTTTTAATGAAGCCAGCGGTCTGTTTTTACTGCAATGTCTACAGCAATGTGATACCGGTGGATTGCTCTGGCTGTCAGTTGCTGCTGTAAACAGCTGGTTGAAGGCATTGTAGAGACGCTGACCAAAAGACCAATTTCCAATAACATTTGCTCAACATTTAGGGGAAGCATGTGTAAAATGTTATACTAAACACAGCAACTTAGACAAGCTGTCAAATAATGTAGGGATAGCTAGGTAGCCCCGCTAGTTAGTTTTAGTGTCATCACTAGCCTCACCAGCTAGGTTGGGAGGAGGGGTTCCCTAATTATAGATCCTAGCTAAGCTTGCTATGAGTGAGATGAGGTTCACGGGTAACTGTTGTAACAAGAATAATGTTGCAAAGATAACCTCAATGTGTACGTCTGATGCAAACACGTTCCACTGATTTGTTTTGTCGTCCCTTCATAAAAAAATAATTCCTAAACAAACTGACGTAAGTCGGGTTAGAACTGAGACCAACAGACACTGAGTCTGGCTTTGATGTCTAACCCCATGATCTTGAATGTGATATTGTATGTAAAAATGGACCCCTTGTATTGAAGGTGTTGATCTGCCATACCTTCCGAATGGTCTCAATGCATCATGTGATGAAGACCCCCTAGAGTACATACAGCCCAGGCCCTCACACAGCAACATCCGTTTCATCAAACCTCCATTCTCACCAACGTCATAGAGGTTTTCAGGGTCACCTTGTACTACAAGGTACTACATCTGTTCACTATCTGACACCAGGCCTGGGATGAAAAATCTTTGGAAAAAATCTTTGGAAAATTTATGTAAAATATTTGCTAGCAACACATTATTAAAATTACAAATACATGACAGGTTAATTCACACATGGGTTGCTTTTGACTCTGGTCAAATCTAATGCTGGTGTTAACTAAATCTAATAATGGTGTTAACAGAGTGACATTAGACACAGACCGTGTTCAGCCATAGTACATTCTCAGATTACATAACAAGAGCCAACTGGTTCTTTTCAGCATAGCTATGGTCCTGATTGTGATGTGTGTTTACTGGCGTTATGGTCAATTCCATTTCAATTCAGGAAGTAAAATACCTTTTCTCCCAGTTCTCCTTTATGGAATTTCTGCAGTTCTTTCTGAATTGTCAAAATGTAAATGGAAGTGACCTCAACCTTGATCCATAATCCATATTATGTCTGATGTCCTTTTATATAAACAAGTCCATGTGTAAGACGAATTGCTGAAGTAGAGGATTAACTGGGACACAGGACAGAGACAAGGGTGGTTCAATGTATTGGTGATTATCACTCCTCTGATAGATACTATGGGAAACATGAATAATTTGTATATATGTTATAATAACTGACAGTTAGATACTTATTGTGTCAAAATATTATGTAAAATTCCCAAATGTTTTTTTATATTTCTTTTTCTCATTACAAATCATTATTATCTCATGATGCATTAAGTAAATAATGTTGACTGAAGTGCAAAACTACAAAATACTTGTACTCGAAAATGGTCGAACTCTGAACCAAACGTGCTGTAATTTCTAAATGGTACATCCGATTTGGATAAAAATTCCCTCAAATTTATAGCTGACAGTCCGAATTTAATCATAGAATCATTTGAAATCTGATAATCTGGAATACATAACCACATTGTAAAGTGTCGGAGGAAGGGTCGGACAATTGATAATGATGGGTCCTAAGGCCTGCTTTAAACCCACAACAGCCTGAACAGCCCTGAGATTGTCAGGAAAGATTTCAAAAAGCGTGGTCCATGTGAGGAAAAGGCATGGTACCCCATTGTTTGGAGTCAGATCCTTGGTTCATGAAGCACTTTGGTGTGGCTTGACCAAAAGATTCACAGGGCCAGGGTGGTTCAGATAAGTAAACACATCCAATGCCATTTGTTTAAGGTCATGAATTCTAGGAGGACAATTTTAAATAAATTCTTTGAGGTACCGGAAGCCAGTGAAGGTCTAAGGATGGCGGCGATGCGGGAAAGGTTTAACCGTTTGTACCCCTGCAACACCATTTGAATGAACTGTTAAATATTAATTGAGTCAGCAGGCTTTTATCAGGAGTGCTAAGATAGTGTTTTAGAGATGTTCGTCAGGTGAAAAATTATATTTGACAGAAAAGACAAATGTGGGCGTTAAAGAATTACTACAGGTTTGAATTTCCCACCCAGGTTAGCGACAACGGACCTCGTATAAGGTTGGGCAGATTCTGCTTATCAACCTGTCAGCACTGCTTCCGTCTTGCTGATGTTGACTTGGAGAAAGTTGTTCTGCATCCAAGATTTTAAATTAACCAAAGTGTTAACTATTAGATTAGTAAAAAAAAATCAAGGTTTGGTACGTCACTGTGTTAAAGGTTACCTTACAAAGCATTAGCCATATGTCAAGTCTGCTGACTTCTTTGCCGGCCCACAGGAGGTCGCCAACACGCAAACAATGTGAGGATCCGATGTGTCATCCTCCTGGCATCGCGCTGGCGGTTGCTACTGGCATAGTTTGCGCTAGAGGAGGGAGTCCTGATACCCCTGCGCCACAAGTCCAGCGATCCCGTCTGCAGGACACTCTGCTTCAGTACCTTGCGTGCCTGCCCTTGGATACTGCAGCACCTCTAATTTCTACACAATTTACATTATTCTGAACGACAGAATAATACCTGGAAAATACTTAAGCACAGGACGAGGGTTACTGGATTTAAATTGCAGTGCGTGCGACGTTTAGTGTCTATTTCTTGGAGCCTGGATTGGACAACGAATGGAGAGGTGCAACCGTAATTGAGGGAGCAGAGCAGGACTCGCTGCTTGCTGCGGAAAACCTGTCGGCTCAGGGGATTGGATGTATTGTTGTGTCGAGCAGTCGTGCGCGGGGTTACGCGTCATAGCAAAGGACTTCGCCGGACAGAGCGCTTCTAGTTTTTGATACTCGACTTCTAAAAAACATATTGCATGGATACAACATCATGGCTGTGTTTGTATGCAGGGTACAGTTCTTAGATGACACTGATCCATTCAACAGCACCAATTTTCCTGAGCCAACCAGGCCCCCTCAGTACACCTTCAGGGAAGATATCCCCCTTATCAATCAAATTGCTGGAGTCCACAGGCTTCTCAAAGCCCCGCACAAGGTATGGACAGTGTTGTTTGGTTGATTGGTTTGGGCAAATCTGTTCAAATGTAATGTTTTCCCCCAATTTTTGCACGAAATTGTAACCAAATCGGGTTGTTTTGATATCTGCTGTTTATCAATATTGAAGTCATAGAATGATGATGTCAATATGAATGATGCCACAATAATTCAGTGGTAATTGGTTGCAATCCCATAGCCAGAACTAAAAACAATGGCTTATAAACGTTAACATGGTTATTTAACATTTTTACAGGTGCATGACGTTAGTTTGGCCCATTAGAAAAGTAGATTTTATTTATGTAACAGCCAAGGAATTCTGAAATGAGGGGTATATCAAATCACATATTTAAGAACCAACTATAACCAAAGAGAGTGTTAAAGGGTTTCAGGATGGGTACGCAGTGATTCGGGTAGACTACACAACACACTCCGGGTTATGAATCACAACCCCCATGGCACTGACTACATGTAATGCATTGCTCAGTGGCTTTAATACTTTCCTCTAATCAGGATTGAGGCAACCCTTTAATGACTGTAAAGTAAACATCCTCTTGATTGATGCTACCGGGGTTTGGAGAACAAGACATCACCATCACTGGCTTGACACTCAAGTGAGACCACGTCCAAAATGTAAATATTCTATGACCACATTGCCAGATGGCCATTTTTAGGAGCACTGATAGTTCAAAGTCTGCAGTTTTGTTGTTCACACACACGTTTCAGCAGCTGTGAATGCACATGTAGCTAAACGCTTGTGTCTGGTTCCAAAACCGGTTAAAGAAAGTAACTGACATAAAACAAAAAATAGAAAGTCCATGCAAATGCAAATTTTACCATCAAACCTAAAAACATTTGAGTAAACAGGATATAAATGGAAAGTGACCGATGTTCACAGTGTACTGTTCAAGGGACAGCAGTGTGAACTAAGGGAGACAAGCAGGGAGGCAGGGAGGCAGGCAGGCAGGGAGTGAGGCAGGCAGGCAGGGAGGGAGGCAGGCAGGCAGGGAGACAGGCAAAGAGGCAGACAGGGAGACAGGCGGGGAGGGAGGCAGTCAGGGAGGCAGACAGGGTGGGAGGCAGGGAGGCAGGCAGGGAGCGAGGGAGGGAGGGAGGCAAGGAGGCAGGCTGGAAGGGAGGCTGGCAGGCTGGGAGGGAGGGAGGGAGGCAGCATGTCTCTGGTAGTGTCTTGGGTTGACTTCACCACCATCTGAAGAGCTGTAGGTTTGTGTGTGAAGCACAGTTACTCTTCCAGGAAGTGAGGCATATGTAGAGTGTCCTCTGGAAAACACCACCTGGGGAAGTAGCATAGTATTAACCTAGGTCTGGAGGAGAGCTGCTTGGATGGATCTGCTATGCTTTGCTAATGGCACCCTACACCCTTTAGAGCACTACATTTGACAGCATTCTGTAAGGTGTTCAGCTGTCCAATATAAGGTCATAGGTCAACAGTAGTCCATATGGGACGCAGACCTGAACTGAGAACTAGACTGCCACGCCATGGCCTCGCTCAGGGGGACCAGCAGCTGTGAGCATTAAATGGGACTCTTTTGACTGTCGGCTTACACTGACTTCAACATTAACAATATTCTTGTTGCCCTGTGACTTGGATTTCCTAAACAGTGACCATAACAGTAAACCTAATGTCAACTGTCCTGATCTTTTTACCACAACTCTATGTCTAACTGGGCGACTCGGTAAGACGGTATTATTGCGGGCTTTTGGTGAAAAGTAAATCAATCAAACAAGCAGTAAAGAAAACACATCGCACAGTTATCTCTAAAAAGGGGTTGCATGCAGTGGTTCTTTGCGCAACTTTTGACTTGACAACCTCAGATTTCCTGGTTCCATTTGACACTTATACCCCACTTCCAATGCTCTCCCTATTGTTCATACGGACTGATATTTAGACACTGCCGATAATTGTGACTAACTACTTCGTCTTCGAAAGTGTACTCACAATGTTTTCTGGTGCCAAGAGTCTCATGTGACTGTGACATCATAGGTGAAGCATCTTGCTTTGTGTTAGTGTCTCTGTGTCAAGTATGCTGAATAATTTCCTGCCTCGTTTGATTAGTAGGCATGTTGACCTGTTGTCCTCAGCGTAGTCTTGAAACAAGACTACTTTTCCATTTCAATGTCACTTCTCATCTTTGCTGGACTTCTTTTCTTTTTTCCATTCCCCTTCAGCTTCAATCTAGATTTCATTTTGGACACCTCAGTGGTCCTGCATCTGGCCACTCCTGGCTGTTGTCTGTCTTCATTTATCCCCAGTTATTTGAGGTGGCGATATGTTCATAGACATCCATTGTTTTGTCTGGTCTGGTCCAATAGTTGGCCTGCACTCATATCATTGTATTGCCAGTTTCAAACAGATCAAAGGCATTGGGCTCTCCTTCTCAGTACCTTGTGGTTACAGGATTTCTGCATTCTTTTAGAAACCCCTAACAGTGACAATTGATGTCAACCAGATGCTTAAATATTCTCTGACGAGGATTCTGAGGATCCCTCCCTTTCCAGTTCAGCTGTACTTCCTAGTGCTGATCGGTTCATTAATTTGCGTCTGAACACATTGTCAGAGGGCCTCAGGCTCCAACCATGAAATTTAAACAGTGAAGAGGAGAAGAGGCCTTCAACATTGGAGATCAAAGAACTGGTCTTTTTTGTATTCATCTCAGCCCATTTGAAGTCATGCGGGTCCCCCAGTACAAAGTTAATTTGGGCTCTTTCTTCATTCTGTCAGATGAATGGGCCTTTTCAATGGGTTTGAGTGGAGCTGCTACATTGTAAGTCATGGAACCCTCAGAATGCTGTGAAACACTGTGAAAGCCTGGTTTTCATTCTAAAAGCCATTCCACTCCGCACTGACCAACAGGATGGCATGGGTAATCTCTCCTGGCGCGCTCTGAGGGAAAAGAGGAGAGGGTGACAGAAAGAAAAACACAAACAAACACAGGCTGCCTGTATGTGTTTTGGTCTCCACACTCCATTGGGCTCCATCCCCTCTTGCACCAGCCTCAATTGACTGCAGTAGCAGAAGGCCTGTGGGACCACAACAAACCAGTGATGCCTTGCCTGGGAACTCAGGTCACTGGTGCATAAATGGTTAGCTTCAACTGGCTTACTTGAGGGAGTAGGAAGTGGGCAGATAGAATAAGGGTCAGACTTTAAGGGGCAGACCTCAATCTTAATATCTGGGTTGAAACGTGGAAGCATCTCTGACTACATTGTTTTTAGTGGGTCATGGTCGATAATATTACCTCAGAGACCTAGCCAAGTTGCCAATTGCACTGTCTGCCCGCAGCTCGGAGGACGTACAGGTCAGACTGGTGTAAATTGGGGAGAGGTGGAGAACGATGGGGAGAGGTGGAGAGGGCTGGGGAGAGGTGGAGAAGTCTGGGGAGAGGTGGCAAGGGCTGGGGATAGATGGAGAGGGCTGGGGAGAGGTGGAGAAGTCTGGGGAGAGGTGGAGAGGCCCGTCTGAAGATGCCATCTGGGCCCTGCAGCTGCCTGGGTCTTCTCTTCACTGACATCAGGTTGTGATCAGCTCAAACACACGATCTGGGTCATATTCCGCGTGTCTTGCATTTAGAATCTCTTTGTGTACAGTTACAAAAATAACAGTGAAAACGCATTGTGAAGTCTAGCCTTCAAATGGTTCTCAGCATCCTCATTACAGTTTGTAGCTAGCAGGGAGTCTATTTTTGGCCTGACTTAGGCTTTCGTCTCACCAGTCAGTCCTGAATGATTTATTGTCCTTTTTGGATGACTAGGCAAACTGTAAATAGACACAGTGATCATGCAGTATGTCATGCTACCTCACGGATCACTGCCGAGGTCCTATGCAGACGTTCTGAACCGGGTGTTGGAGAACAGTTGCAGTTCAAATCAACAATTAGGTGTTTGATTTTCACTGCCCCATGAAAACATTTACAAAGAAGAATATAAAAAGTTCAAATAAACATAGTTATATTTTTTCCCCCTTTTTCTGGTCTTGTACCTGGTCAATTTAATTGGAATGCCAAGAACCGTTGCATCAGCTTCGACTCGCTTCAACATGGAGAAAGGCAGAGCAGACCACTTGGAAGATAGGCACACTTTCTATTTTTTTTTTTTTTTACAAATTCACTTTTTGCAAAGCTTGTCTTCCTGCAAATGATTCCAGAGAAATTACAGGCCCATAATGAGAAGGTATGCTAAATGCTGTAAAATATAGGTTTGTCCTTCATGACTGTGGCTGCACTTTGGATTTCTGTTTCACATTGTTATGTAGAGTTGAGGTTTGGCCTGTCAGTCTCAAAGCCTCTCTGTGTGCTGGAGCAGAGAGCTCCACATTCACGCAGGCCTACTCGGGCTCTCGGTATAGGCTCATCCCTTTTCATGCTTGACAGAAGCTGAAGACTACTGCTGTGGTCACTCTCATGGGTATAGTGTATAATGAGCATGCTAATTCCGCTGTCCCGGGAGACAGACCTCAGACAGTGTCCCCCTTCGATATATATATATATATATGTTTGGATGCTATGTGCTGATGTACTCTAGATGTAGTGTCATCTGGTTCCAATGGAAACCCTCAAGTAAAGGACACCCCCAATTATAAAATGTCATCTCAAAAATTATTATTATTATTATTTTGAAATTAGCTCCACAAATAAATAGTGTAAATATACGTTGACTCAGTACTGATAATTTAGTTATTTCTAAACCTCCAAACCCGGGGTATTTTATCAGCCTCTGTGGCCGCAAAATTGCAGCGCCGGGAAGAAGAAATTGAGGGTGAGATTGCATTTTGAATGGGAAAATTGTACGCTCTTTATTTTTAGCTGTCACCGCCTAACTGCCCGCGTCTCTGACCGGCGGACCACAATGCGGTGGAAGGGAGAGGCCGGGCCTCGGTGTGTGACTGAGCAACATTGGTGGTTGCTTCACCGGACCCTTGGACCACAGGGCCCAGTTGAGTTAAAATCCCGTGCCGGCCAACCGACAATACTGCATTTAATCTGTGAGCACTGTTCCCGGATTAAGTGCCATTTCTGTGGATCACTTCAGGCATTTCTGGCCTGGATACTTGGATACTGTAATCTGTAATCCAGCAAGCCTGTTATATAAGGGGAGAATAGGAAAAGACGCTGTGTGTGTGGTGTGTGTCTGTGTTTAGGGGGGTGGTTACCAGGAGGGCTCGCCTGTCTGTGGTTGTAGCTGAACAGGTGTCATAACCTCCATGTAGCAATGCATTTCTTGGATTCACAATTCTTACTGGTTACTGCCTTGAATTCTGCATTGTGTTTTGGCCTATTTTATTCATTCAAGTGAGTGCCTGTAGACAGTTTATTATCTGTGTTTGGACCAAATACTGTTGTATTACCGCCAGTAGACAATGTCCTGCACGTGACTGAGGTGATCCGCTTGTGTACCCTATCCAGTGT